>JALIZH010011509.1:0-32500 GCA_030522465.1 Rhipicephalus appendiculatus
GAAAAAAAAACGCCACCAAGGCAATACAAGTAAAGAAAGCAGAGCCAGAAAATAAGGAAAAAAAGAAAAAAGAAAGGGTCCAATCTCGGAACAGGATTCGAACCTGCGACCCTCGGGGGCAGGCGTCGCTTGAGGCGTAAAAGCGTCAGGTCAGTCGGCATTTTGAAGAGCGATTTTGAGAGAACCAGGGCTCTCACTGTAGTGGAGATTCTCTCAAAATGTCCGGAAATGTCTAATTGTGTGCTCTTTGATAGCCTGTCCAGCGCGCCACGTTTGCGCGCGTTTTCTGGAGCGGGCAGTTGCCTTACAGAGCCTGAGGGCCGCGCGCACTCGATCCGCACAACCAAGAAACAAGAGAACCGAGTGCGCGGCAGTCTCACGTGCATTCGGGAGTGCACTGGACAAGTGTGAGGAAGGTTGAGCCATTTACTAATTCTATTTAAGCCTAGGTAACTAATGGAATTAAGGGCGAAGAAGAGCCGCGGCCGGCATGAAAACGAAACCGAACTTTGCACAGCAAGTACACAGCATCCACTAGCCCTGTCATTTGAGCAGCAGGCCAGAACAAATAAATTACGTTTATAAGTGCAAGGAGCGACCTGAAATTCTAATTAAAAAGGAAAACACACACACACACACACACACACACACACACACACACACACACACACACACACACACACACACACACACACACACACACACACACACACACACACACACACACACACACACACATACACACACACACACACACACACACACACACACACACACACACACACACACACACACACACACACTGGAAGAACCAGGTGTGCTGGCCTGCCTAACTCTACGAAGTAGGGGATTCATCGTTGTAGAGCTCACCGCCACAGGCTGGCACGCACGAGGGGACGAAGCAGAAGGCTCCTAGGCACGCATACGGCGGTCTGACTGACGCCGAGAAACCGCGGCTGCCTTTAAACCCCACCGCACGAAAAGCGCCCGTGGCGGCTTGCTGCGCAAAAGAATGAATTCCCTACAATGATTAGACTAGACGGACGGCTGATTACGCCTCACGGGACATGATTAGGAAGAGAAAAAAAAATTAAATAAAGAAACAAATAAAACAACATAAAAAAAATTAAACTCATGGTGCTAAACGGACATTCCTAAAGTGCCCCTGTCATGTCATGCACGTGAAGCGTGCAAGCGGCGCTTGAAATTGGCGCCACAACAGACAGGCCCTAAGTAAACACAGTACCTTGCAGCTCTTGTACGCATTTCGGAAGAAAAAAAAAAGCATCGATGACCACAAGGGTTTGTGTAATCATTATTCACAGACGTTAGTCGTTGGGATGGAGATGTATCACTCAGCGTCAACGTGGATGCATCCGCGTAAAATTGGCGCTATAGCTGTCAAACACCAACAGACAATAGTACTCACAGATTCAAACGCGACACGAAATCTTTTAGTACAACGACTGGTATGAGCAGTCGCTCAAAATAACCAAAGTCTCAAAAGATTATGTTGGCTCTAATCTACGAGTTCGAGTCAGAATTACGCCGATGTGACCCGAACTGAAGACGGTGGAAACGAAAGCATGCGCGTTACTTAGCCCTAAGTTGTCCTGTTTCAAATCTGCGAGTACTGTACAGTAAACATTCAACTACTTCTGTAAGGACACGTTTTACTTTCGTGTTATGCCGATTCCTATAACGGAGGGATCAACCATGTTTCTTTTCATCAGCAAGTGTGAATTTATTTGTTTTAATGGCTCACCTTTTAATTATTGCTTGAGTTGCTAACACGCCAAATTTAAGCTGTGGGCCGCTTCCAATGACCTCGGAATCGAGCATATATTTCGTGCTGAAATTTGCCGGGCCCTTTTCGCTGCAGCGCTGTTATGCCCGCCGTTTGTCTCTTTCGCGATGTAGGCAAGAAACAATCATCATCATGCCAGCGCGCGCTCTCCTTCATCTGCTTGATCTTCCCGGCGCGCGCTATCCCGTTGCGCCGATTTGTCCTGGCGTGGGATGCAATAACTCGTATGGGCGAGAGAACGAGTACAATGAGAGATTGAAAGAAAGAGGGAGAGGAAGAAAGAAATAGACGGGAAGAAATTAGAGCCAAAGAAGGGCAAAATGGAGAACTAAAGGTAGAAATAGAGAGAAAGAGATAGAAAGAAACAGACGCAAAAAGGACATAGAAAGAACAGAGATCAAGAAAGTAGAGAAAGGAAGGGAGAAGTGAATGCGCCCAGCAGCGAGTTTTTGCCACTAACATCGAAATGCGTCAAGCCCTGTACATTGCGGCAATAAACGATTGCAGCCGTGTATCCATCAAAGTTCGCTAGGAATCGGGGGTCTCAAACTCACCTCAGACAGCTGGCCGCAGTCACTACACGCAGTCCCGCGTGGGCCTCGGCCATGAAGAAGGTTGAAACAAGACGGGAGGGGGGGGGGAGGGGGGGGACGCTTGAACAAGATGACCACGAATGTTGCCATTCGAAACAAACGTTTCCCTTATCTCATAAATGGCTCATTGCTGAAGGGGATTTGGAGTCAGGATTCAAAAACGTCGATACCAATCACCAGAATGGCTGAAATCTAGGTTTTCGATCTGTGGTCATGTTTCAGTCAGTGTTGTATGCGTTACCGAAAAAAAGTAACTAAATACGTTACTCGTTACTCTAACAAAAAAGGAACGCGTTACCGCCCTACGTTACCTCCAAAAAAAGGTAACGCGTTACCGTTACCGTTACCGAAAAAAGTAACGGACGTTATCTCTGCCGTTACTCCGCAATGATAACTTTTAATCAACGTGTTTTTGCTGCAGTAACCTACAGTATTTTTTTTTCAATCTCAAATTCATGTTTTACATAAAACGACGAACCCAAACAAGGATTATACCGAAAATGATCAATTAACGAGAATTATTTGTACAAATTTTAATCTACCAGGACCTTAGCAATGTTATAGTTGCTTAAAGATGCCTGTAGAGTTACATGTGATAGATTATGACTCTAGGAAAGAAGTGTAAATTTAAGGGCTCGTTTTTCTTTGTTCTCATTATAGTTCTCATTATCATTAGCTTCTGAGACTCTGTGGCACATGGTGAGGCCATTCTTCTCAATGTGACATTATACACAATGTGAAATTTAATCGTCCACGCTATCCCCAAAGAAAGCATAACTGAATTCTCAAGAAATTTACAATAATCTGCCTTTTCTGGGTACGAACTGCACCTTCAGTGGAGATCGTCGAAATCGAAAGTGGTGGTCCTTGGCCTACGAAATAGCCCGCTGCGCGCCAGTAGCCATTCACGGAGGCCTGCATTGGCGCTTTTTTTTTTTTTTTTTTTTTTTTTTTTTTTTTTTTGAAGGGGGGGGGGGTGCATTTGCACGTTTGTGACACCAGATGTCAATTGGTCCGCACCTGTCGCCGCGTTTTGGCCACCACAGATCATGCGCATGCGCAGACTACTACGCGTAAAATGCCCATTCTGATGGCGTGCTTGTACAAGCAAAATAGATGCGCAAATATTGTTGTAGTAAATAAATGCTTTAACGGCCTAGTCAGGGAAAAAATATCTGTGCATAAACATTCTTTGTTCACTTTAACCTCTACAAGTACCGCAAAAATTTGCTAGCGTTTATGTCAGGGTGTTCAAGATCAGCCTCGCTCGCTCAGGAGCTCAATAACCAAGAAACGTAGCTGCCGTTGCAGAGAGAAAGAAGCAAAATTTGTTTTCAAAACAAAGTTGATAAGTCTGACCTACTTTGTAGCAGTGGCGTAGCCAGGGGGGTGGCACACCGGGCACTTGCCCCCCCCCCCGAAATTTTTTTTGCCATGGCATACAGAGCGAAAAATGACCATTTCTAGGAGGTGCCCCTCCCGAAATCAAGGCTGTGCCCCCCCCCCCCGAAAAAAAATTCTGGCTACGCCCCTGCTTTGTAGCAACTATTATGCAGCAACTATCACAAAATGTGACATATTTATGCATTTTTCAAAAGTACTCTCTTCGCTCTACAAGTTTATGAGAATGTTACCTTACTCTTTGTTGCGCATGCATTTCATACACGAAATGTCTTCTTTGTAATGGTAATATTTGTGTGTTACATCGTCATGAACTTTCGAGAACGACGGGCAATGAATTTGGTCCCTCTTTGTCGAATACGTTCGCTATTTCTTGCCTCCTAAATAATGCACTTAAAAAGAAAACTAAGTTCCTTTTTGGGCTACTGGGTGGTATGTGCATAAGATATAAGATACTCAGTCAAACCTAAATTATCCATCTTCGGATCCGTGTCGATCTCTCATGGAATCACACGTTTGCGATTACCACGCTTAGGAGACTAACTGCGGTAATGTCTGCCGTGTAGTTACCTGTAACCGTGGTTAGCCGTAGTGTTCGTGTGACAGCGGTATTAATCGGCTTTAGTTGAAACAGAGGGACGCCAATCAAGGCAGCGAGTAAAAAGCTTTCTTTTTTCTTTTTTGCGCTGCAAGAAAAAATTCGACGTTTCGCGTCCCACTTGCATTCTTTTTTAAGGCTTTTCTTCCTGCCGTGGGGTCACGCCTACTCTCCATGATGTGCGAAATTCCGCTGAGGGCAGACCCTCGATCGGCAGCACTATAGCAGCACACCTGTCGACCGGTTGAAGTTAGCGGCTGTCTCCTGGATGAGCCAGGATTCCACAAAAAGCCACTTAGGGCCTCTAAGTCGAGGACGCGGGACTTGTCAAATTGTGTGCGGTGGTCATTGACTACGCTGTGCTCAGCGAGTGTACTCTTTTTCACTGGAACTTGCGGACGTCTTTTTTATGTTGCCGCAGTCTCTCGGGGAAGTTGTTCGCTTTCCCCACGAACGAAGCATCACAATGAACACGTGGTATGGAGTAAACCGGCCCATATGCTTTCCATTCGGGAAGCCTGTCTTTGGGCACGGAAAGGCCAGGTGCCAACAATCCACGTGCTACAATCCACTTCCACGAAAAGCATGTCCGTACAGCTTCTCATCGCGGATTTCGCGGCTTTCCTAAAGCTTTGTGTGGCGATGGCCCAACCCTCCCCACCGGGAGTTAGCGCGTCCTCAGAAATTTCTACCCGCGATTTCCACAAACAAAACCGATTCCGCCTGCGTATTCTTTGTCCATGCCTGGCAGGTCGACAGCAGTCCGACGCCGCGGCGAAAGAATGCGCAGGGGCGAAAGCACCTCTGGGAATATGGCGCCTACAAGATGAAAAAGTAACGAGTAACGTAACGCCTCACGTTACCGAAAAATAGTAACGTAAGTACGTTACCCGTTACAGTTCCGAAATTGTAACGAGTACGTTACTAAGTTACCGAAAAAGTAACGCGTTACCGGTAACGGCGTTACTTGTAACGCGTTACCGACAACACTGTTTCAGTACATGGTGACCACATGGGTTTCGTCACGGAAAGAATGCCTGAGACCAGTAATGTCTGTGTAACCATGAACGTACTTATTACGAAAATAAAGAAAAAAATTGGGGGACCCTTAGGCTTCACCTTTACGAGTTCAACGCGATAGCGATATCCTGTCCCTAGTGCGTACCTCAACCACTTAGTCCATACTTGCTATGCCCCCCCCCCCCCCCCCCCCCCCAAAAAAAAAAATCGAATTTGCAATTTTGACAGCGAAAAATCCACTGCACTCTGAGGAACAAACATGCACAAGCACGACGTCGAGCGGCCGCTCCAAGCGGTTTAAATGCCGCGCCAAAGTGCGCCCCCCCCCCCTGGCGTAAGCAGTACGCACACATAAAGCTTCGTTTTTCTCAAATTGCGGTTTTTATAAATTTCTCGACTTCAATGTACCTTTTCTCAAAAAGTATTGAATCGATTCCCATCAAACTTTGCATGCATGTGCTACGACAAGTTGGAAATAATCTGAACTAAAAAAAATTGCCACATTTCTAAAAAGTAAAGCTGTAAAAAAATTACACACAATGCGCACCCTCTGTGGCTTTGTGCATGCACTAATTTTTTTTTTTTTTTTTTTACAAATACTCCATAAAGGATGTCTTATTTTTTTTAGTTCAGATATAACCTACAAGTCTCAAGAATAACAGGGCTTAATATCATTACATTCGTTTCGGTGGTTGCAGAGAAAAGGTACATTGAATAATTGAACCACTTTAAAATTTGGGAGTGGGCCACAGGAGTGATAGGCAACCCAGGCATAAAAAAAGGGTGTCACGTGATTGCCAGTGGCATTCTTTGTGAGCACGTGAACTTTTTTGTGAATACATGCCGCCATTTCTAAAATATTACGTTAAAACTGACATATACCATTTGTCCTACCATACCCCCCTTAAGAGCAGTAACGTGTGTGCCTTTTGTAATGGGTGGCTGGCTTTAAACCACGAAGCCGTTATGATAGTCACGTGTTCTCACGGCCGATGTCAATGTACGCTTGTACCACGCAATATTACTGCGATATTTCATGTTATAATTCGACGCCTATATAGAGGACGCGTTGTTTGTGAAGCATGAAATTCATTTTCACTGCATTTCAAAGCAGAGGAAGTTATTTTCACCGTATTTCCAAGCAGAGGCGTGGCTGCGTGGTAGAACACCAGCTCGCCACGCAGACGGCCTGGGGTCGGTCCTCGGCTGTCGTGTCACTCACTCGCCCGGTGCTCTCGACATGGTGTCAGAAGTGGGCGGGATCCATCGCCGCTGATTCCGTGCTTGCACCCTCGTGACACGCCGCCGCCGCCGCAGCTTCGCAATGACGACGACTACCGGTGTTGAGGGCTGCGCCGGGACGTCGGCAGCTCCGTTTCTGCAAGGCATGGCACAGCTGCGTCCACCGTTGCCGTTCGACTTCGACAACCCCAGCTCCTGGCCTGCATGGCTGCTGCAGTTCGACGACTTCTCGTTCGTTACCGGACTTTACGTCGCTCCGGCAGAGCTACGAGTGCACTCCATGTTGTAATGTATGGGCCCGCAAGCGAGGGCTGTCCTCGCGTCGACCACTCTAGACGAGGCGGATATGAAGGACGTCGCCGCCGTCAAGAAGGCATTCACCGACCACTTCGTGCACCCTCCGAACGAGCTATACGAATCAGTGCGCTTCCACCACCGTACGCAGCAACCAGGCAAAACGGCCGACGCATTTTTCACTGCGCTCCAGATAATGGTCAAGTCGTGCAACTATCCGTCACCCGAGCAAGTCCACGAGACCGTTTTCTCGTGGGCTTGCTCGACCGCGAACTCTCGGACCAGCTCTGTCGGAACCCGAAGATGACGTTGCAAGAAGCGCTGACGTACGTTCGACAGCACGAAGACGCGGATAACGAGCGCAGAGCTAGTGACTCGGCAGAGGCATCGTCGTTCGCCGTCGACGCCGCTCGCAAGGGAAAGCAAGCGCCAGCTGATAAGGCAACAGCTGTGCCCGTTCTGCGGGCGAGCGTCACACGCTCGCGCCGACTGTCCGGCTCGCAGAGCGTCCTGCAACTTTTGTCGCAAGAGTGGCCATTTTGAGAACGTGTGCCGCAAGAAAAAGCGTGTAAACGCGAAGCACACTCGGCCAGCTCCATCGAGTTGCATGCAGTTGCGGGAGAGCGCCCGAACGCGAAGTTTGTCGGTAAACTTAGGCGATTGTCGGGCTCGGGCCGGGCCCGGGCCCAGAATCGCGGTCCGTGCAGTGCTCTACTCCAAACAACACCTTTCTAGTGAACACTGGCATAAACTTCAGGCAATTATTACCGCTCAACACTGTCAGATTGCGAAGTTGACACCAAATTTGATATTTCAATTGCAAGGGTTATTTTGATTGCAAAACTTTGATGTCACTGAAGCATAACCACGCAGTTCTCTCAAGTTCGTCAGTCAAGCGCATTTTTTAAACAACGCACGCACGTCCGTTCCCGCAAAGGTCTGTCAAAAATCATTACGATGCCGAAACTGGCAAATTCAAAGTGATTCTGAAAGTTCTATGGATGGACTAACTAGGATGAGGTGCTAGGGGCACGAGAAACGAATTCAACATGCCAAAATCGACGATTCAAAGCCGACGATTCAAATAGATCACCGTTGATCTATTTGAATAGGCTTGGTAACGAAAGAGTTACGTCACTCAACTTCACATCAAAGTAAACTGGATGAAAAGCGCCTCCACTAGCCACTGTTCCAATTTTCAGTAAAACAGGCAACGGATCAACAAGAATGCTGCAACGCGGAAAAGAAACGAACGGGCGAATAGAGAGGACACTGGATAAGCGCTGAATTCCACCTTGGGTTTATTTGGATAAGCACGCATATTAGGAGAGTCATAAATGCAAATGTGCGCAAACAAAACAGGAAATGCACAAGCACTGCGCAAAAAAAAAAAAAAAGGGCCTGATAATGAAGGTGATTGCATATGAGTTCTGCGGAATCCCGCAAGGTGGCGGAAGGGTTAAGAAAGGAAAAATAGACAACCACCCGTTTGTAGCGCGAAGCCACAAGGAAATCCATACGGATTTCTCAGAAAGAAAGGTCGATTCCACGAAAGATTTAAAAACGTGGTATACTTGATGTCTCCGATTTTCCTGGTAATTTTGTATATTATGCCCGCATCATCGAATAGCGCGAAATCACAATTTGTTTTCAAATAAAAAATTTTTTCGAACCAAGGAAAAATAGACAAGCGTCGCCGGGTGACGATGGCCATTTTACGAAGAGTGCGTTTTCGTAAATTCGCGATCATGCTAACAGCCACGCAACCTCTATATCACAAATATCTTTCTGTGTGGCACAAATAGAAGTAAAGGAGAAATAGCTCATATGATGTTCTCTTATTCTGGGCAACTTATGTATTTTTAAAAATTCTCGAAAAACGCTGCGTTTTTCAAACTCGCTCGTTTTTGGGACACAATTTCTGCTTCTGTGAACGTCATAGCTTGTTCATATTTACAGCATTGATAGGCCTTTATCTGAATAATTCTCCTCTGCATTTGTATTTGTCTAGTAATTTTTCAAGTAAGGAATTTTGTAGCTCAAAACATCAAAAAAGCAAAACTGTTGGTCAATTTAAAACTCTATAATAAAAAAAACCCCATTCTCAATTTTGCTCAAAATTATTTGGATTGTTCTCAGAGGACTGCAGAATGATATTCTAGAAAAACATGTTGCATCATTTTCATCAGAACAAACTTACAAATTTTCAAACATTGTCTTTTCAGAGTGTGTTCGCTACTGCGTAAATGACATCTGTTGGGGGCAAGAACATACGATAACACGCTTTTATTCTTCTCTGAGGTTGGGAATTAACACTAATGAGGCATTTTCGGGGAGTGGAAAGTGTTCTGTAAGAAAACGACCACTTGAATGAAATGCATTTGAGTATACATCTTCACGCTTTTGCGCAAAAAACGCGGGGACGAGGAGAAGCAACACAAAGACGCGCGCAACTAACAACTCTTGTGTTGCTTCTTCTTATGCCCTCGTTTTTTGCACAAAATCGTCAAAATGAAAGTTTTACTACTAGGCCGATACGCAGTTTTGCTTTAGTACATTTGAGTAGTTCGCGACATCGTTGCAGTACTCGTAGACGGGCAGCATGCACCTTTTCATGTCTGTGTACTTACTTTTATTTTTCAATAAACGTGCTAATACAAAACCACTAATGCTTGATGAAAAAATGTGTAGATGAGGGTTACCTTCTAACACGGTTATAAATTAAGAATCCAAAAACGGCGACAGTGCCGACCGGCGAGCACCGCAGTGGAACCTGAGGACCACAGCCACACATGCTTCGCCCGGGTTTCTGGCTCTGCAGCACAGAATGCTGGGACGTAGATTGCGTAGGTTACACGATACATCTTTGCGCATCGCAGCCCGACCCCTTCTCTGGATGCGCACCGTACACGGATCGTGTTGGAGATCGAGTGGCCCGCGCTGCGCGCCTTAGTGTAAGCGGAGTAGCGTGCGTTGTGCGGGCGCGCGCAACGCACGGCGGCTTAATACGGTCAACAATTGAAGTGGTTGCGCAATTGCGAGGCAAGCCAAAGAAAACTGATCTGATCAGTGGACCTGCCTGCGAGGTCGAGTGCTTCCAGAAATGAAAGAGGGAGTAGGAGAAACTCTTTACTCCTGTGTAAGGCATCCTGTCACGGTATGTTTGTCTATACAGACTGAGATTCACACAAAACATGCTTCGTCCATTGCCAGAACTACTTCCACCGATATTCACGTAATTGACACGATTTAAACTCCGTTAATCGCATATGGTTTGAAAATACACAATTATGTGCTAGCAAAACTCAACCTTTTGACGACTACTTTCTAGAAGCTCGTTTCCCTTCCTGAAGAGGCCTTGCCTTTTATACCAACCTTTTCGATTCTGGCACAGCACGACATAGAGATTCTATTGGTTAGCATCCAGGATATAAATTACGTTCTAGCCAAGCAGAAGAAAGAAAAAGAAGACACGACTGGAGGGGCTGCCTTTGGACTGAGGGATAACGAACACAAGCGAAGCCGCGAACTACTCAAATTCATTTCATTCAAGTGGTCGTTTTCTTACAGAACACTTTCCACTCCCCGACAATGCCTCATTAGTGTTAATTCCCAACCTCAGAGAAGAATAAAAGCGTGTTATCGTATGTTCTTGCCCCAACAGATGTCATTTACGCAGTAGCGAACACACTCTGAAAAGACAATGTTTGAAAATTTGTAAGTTTGTTCTGATGAAAATGATGCAACATGTTTTTCTAGAATATCATTCTGCAGTCCTCTGAGAACAATCCAAATAATTTTGAGCAAAATTGAGAATGGGGTTTTTTTTATTATAGAGTTCTAAATTGACCAACAGTTTTGCTTTTTTGATGTTTTGAGCTACAAAATTCCTTACTTGAAAAATTACTAGACAAATACAAATGCAGAGGAGAACTATTCACATAAAGGCCTATCAATGCTGTAAATATGAACAAGCTATGACGTTCACAGAAGCAGAAATTGTGTCCCAAAAACGAGCGTGTTTGAAAAACGCAGCGTTTTTCGAGAATTTTTAAAAATACATAAGTTGCCCAGAATAAGAGAACATCATATGAGCTATTTCTCCTTTACTTCTATTTGTGCCACACAGAAAGATATTTGTGATATAGAGGTTGCGTGGCTGTTAGCATGATCGCGAATTTACGAAAACGCACTCTTCGTAAAATGGCCATCGTCACCCGGCGACGCTTGTCGATTTTTCCTTGGTTCGAAAAATTTTTTATTTGAAAACAAACTGTGATTTCGCGCTATTCGATGATGCGGGCATACTATGCAAAATTACCAGGAAAATCGGAGACATCAAGTATACCACGTTTTTAAATCTTTCGTGGAATCGACCAGCTTTTAGTTGCCGAAAAATTCGTCCTGGTCCGGGGTGAGTCGTCATACAGGATACAACGCCGTAGTTAATACGGTTGTCACACGGGCACCTTCGATCGCGATGAGGGCCGACCCGGATATGGCTCGATTATAATCAGGTGCTGCTACATGATCACTTTTAATCTCGATCAGGCCCGATCGGGATCAATACCATTGAGATGTGCACATCGATATCTGGCTCCCAGATCGCGATTTGACGGACGTTAGCGCCAAACTAAGTTCGGATTAGTTTGGACCGTGTAGCAGCGATAACTGGTTATCCGATCTGGATTGACTCCGATCGCGATGAAAAGTGCGCGTGTGGCACCAATGCCACCTAGAAAAAAAAATTCAGGCCTGCTCACTGCCGCTGTGACGTCACGAGTTTTGGCCGAGCGAGCGAGCGCGGGAGACTGTGAAGCCATTGCCGCCAACGTCTTCCGTGGAAAGATAAAACGTTCGCGGCGAGTTTTACATGTGAAATAGCTTAATCTTGCCTTTCGGCATCAATATTGTCACTAGTTTAAGGAATGTATTACGCTGTAAATACTTTGGTGATTTATCTGTAAACCATTTATTCTGGCACATAAAAATAAGAAAAGTTTTTACGCTATGGAACGTGTGACCGATTTACAAAAGGAAAGTCTGATGGCCCAACAAAGTGACGAAATAAGGTACATTTTATTCATTTTTTATTCTTCATTTACACACACAAACACAGACACATGACACACTGTCCAGAAGATACACAGAAACTGTTCCTGTTCATTTGCTAAACTTCTGCAGTTTTCTCTGCTGAGTCAGCGCTCTTGTACTGTCGTGCCGGTTCTTGGATCGGTGTACTTGGTAGTCGCCCTCAAGTATTCCGTCTTGAAATGGAGCTCACACACCAGAAAACCATTTAGGAAAGCAATTTATCACAGGGTTTCTGCTCCACATGCCCCTTCTTGACTATGTTACAAAACAAGGGTGTCTGCAGGCATTCAAATTCGGTTGAAGAGCAGCAGTACGTATTTCAAGGAAATAAATTAGGTGAAGGTGGTGGCGAGACTGACCCATAATTATATTACCGCAAAAAAAAAAAGGTCCGAGCAGCGGTAAGAAACGTACTACATAACAGATGCATGACGCCACGCATGTGCCCTCGTTCCTTTTTCTCAACAAAGTTCTTGCATTACATCATGGGGTAATTCATATTCAGTGCACATTTGGCCGTTGAAGGTGTTTGAAAAGCAAGCAATGCGACTCATAACTTTCGCTTCACGTCAGACGCCATCACATCCTATCTTTTTTTTCAGCTGAATATACTACCTGTCTCCGAATTATATGTTTATATTGTGTGTGTTTTGTTTTTTAAGGTTTTTAACCGCACCCTCATCATCGACATATTTCCTGCTGTCTTGTTGTGTAATCCCAATAAAACCAGATTCGCTGTTTCTAATAACCTTTTCTTACCTAAAGTTCGCACTAATTACGGGAAAATGAGCATTGTTTTTTCATCAATCTCGTTATGGAATTCACTATCATATGATTTGAAAAATTTAATGCACATCCATGTCTTTAAGGGAAAATTAAAAAAAAGTATTTATTCAATGTATAACTGCTGCATCTCGTTGATTTCGTGAAGTTCCTAAGTGCTAACCTGAACATTCGGTAATTTCCTTGTTACTTGTAACACTTCAAACACGCTCTTGTTTATTCCTTGTTCGTAATTGAGTTTTTCCATTGTATTAACATGGGAGGTCCCGCCCAGCTGCGTTTTGTAACCTTGGGCCCTCCTCCTGCATATTCACCTGCAATGTACTATATTTTTGACGCAACTAATAAAGATTGATTGAAAGTAATCTGAGGTGTTACACTAAGCCCGCGGCACTATGCACAAATAGCGAAATGTTCACCGACGCTGAATGAAAAACGCCTGTTCTGAGAATATATTGCCACGCGCGTTTATTGCTTCATTTTGATGTGTTCGCGGTGCGAACCGCGGAACGTAAAACGCATCTCTCGGTCCGCTTGTGAAGTCGGTTGAGCGGATAGTGACGGGTGCATCTACTTCGTTTCGCCGCCGTCTTGCGGCCAAGCAGACCGTGTCTGTGCAAACGCGCTCGTCAAAAACACGTAATCTATGCAGAGCACTGTCTCGGGACGCTACGTTATCACGAGGATGAGCGTCAGTGACGCTAAGCTAAAAGTGTCTAATGTCAGGACTTACGCTAACAAGTCAGAAGCGCACACTACATCATTTTACAAAAAGAACGGAACGTGTTAGAGGTGGTGCTTTTAAAACAAATCAAAATCATACCTTCGAATCACGCACAGAACGCATATCGATGTCATCCCGATGAACGGCACGCTCTCATTTTGCTTTTTGGTCGTCCTTGGGGAATGAAAACACTCGGACCTTCGGTACATTGTCAATATCGGCGACAGTGGAGCATGGGCGTCGGCAGGATTTTGTCTTGGGCAGGGCTGGGCAGTATCGAAGATACATGTATCTTAGATACTATTTTAGATACTCTTTGGGTATCTTGTATCTGTATCGCGATACGTCTCGCAAGACAAGTATCTGTATCTGTATTACCGATACATTCAATAATGTATCGTGTATCTTAAGATACAAGATACTGCTATCGCAACACTACCGTGCGGAAGAATAATCGCTGACTGAACTCCGCTTCTCAAGCTACTGGCGCCACTAAGCCACCGGAATAAAACTAAGGGCAGTAATATATTTTTATCTTTCCGCCAGAGTCTACCAGTGAGGGCACGCGATGTGGTGTGCGCGTCCCTTTTGGTGAGGCAGAGCAATATGACAGCGCTTGCGCAGTCTCGACAGAAACAAGACGTTTGCGAGCTTGCCCACGTGCGTTTTCTTTTCTCGATTTTTTCCTTTTTTATTTGTGTCAGGGCCATGACACTTACTCTAAGCCACTTACCAGAGCCGCGTACCACAATGCGTGCGGCGATGAGCACACACATTTTGATGCCACCCTCGTGCGTGGTACTTCGTTACGAAATCTGAGGCACGAGGTTGCTTTGCATCTCGTGGCTTTAACACATCAGTGATTTGAAGGATCACGTGGATGCAAGTTTAAATTACAGGTGATTGACTTATGTGCAAGTAAGATTCGAACTATAGCATCGCCGGTACCGATGCTAGATCTAATAGCACAAGCGTTTACCTACCAGACGATGTCTTGGCGTACCATATCGCTTTCTTCTTGCTATTTCTGATCGAATAGCTCTTAAAATCATAATATGAATGTCAGCACAAGTGCTTTCCTAGTTGTCCCTCTCTTACATCCCATACATTACCTAGGGTTCTGAACTGTTTCTTTTTTCCATCGGGTGACGGCAGTATGTCTTTTCTAGCTGCCAAAATAAGCTCTCGGTTGTATCCTTACTTTTAAGTGTCTGCTTTATTTCTGCTAATGCTGACGCATTTATATTCACTTGAGTTTACTCTTCTGCCTAAGCGATTTGGGACACAGGTATGTCATTATGTGGGCATGCATTAAGTATACAGTGCCAAACATTCTGCTTACTGCTTGGTAAAATGGAGAAATTGAGTTGACATTAAAATAATGGAAATAATTAGAAGCTATCTTAAAGACCTTAGAAACGATATTCGAGTAACATTGTTATACCAAATGGTCCGTTTTTATCACTGCTCAGCGCAAGCCGCACCGCAAGGTTTCGGAATCTTCGAGATTATCTCTGATTGTTCTGTTAAGATTCCGCGCAAATCCTGCCGTGGCAGCCGCATTTCGATGAAGGCGAAATGCTAGAGGCGCATGTACTTAGATTTAATTGCACGTTAAAGAACACCATATGGTCAAACTTTCTGGAGCCCTCCACTACTACGTCCCTAGTAATCGTATCGTGGTTTTTAACGTTAAACCCCCCAACATTATTATTAAGATTACGCGTAATACGCGCGTATTCTAGTTCATTTGTGAGCTTACGCGAGCACCAGCGATAACACTGGAAGGTGCGATCACTGATGTATAAAACAAGACGAGTTCTGTCGATGATCATATTACCGAACGCCGACGACATTTATTGCCGATATCACAGTACAGTGTGCTGTGCTTGTATGTTGCGTTACTTCGTTTCCTGAGCCCAAGTCAGCCCAATAAAGAGTTCCGGTTATACCAGAGTGACTGCCGCTTCCTTCATAGTCACCGCCACGTGACAATACAATAGGTCTTGTGCGTCTCTGGGGTGCACATGTCATCTCGTTGAAGAAAAATTGATTGCACGCAAGTGAGTATATAAATAAAGAACACTTTACGCCAGTAGATAAGAAGAATATGAAAAGTAATTGCAGTTTTATGTGCTCTACGTATACATAATGCGTCACAAAAAATGTCGCTACCAACGTTGTCACTGCTGTACACCGGTGATTCGATATTGCATAAGCGGTCTCTTATGAGCAAGGTAAAATTGAACGCCGGTATTTGCGCCATCGTGGGAAGGCTTCTTATTGAAGCTCGTGTGGTTAGATGACAACCCGCTAGCTGGTCGGCAAGCTGAGCAGCGGCTCCCACGAATTACAGAAGTGACAAGCAAAAACCGCTGTCAGCGAAGTGTCTAAAGAGCTGTCTTAAGCAGCTAAAAGAACTGGAGGGAACACAGCGCAAAAGAAGACGAGGACAAGGAAGGGCGACGCACACAGAGTGCTTACTTACATTTTATTCAATGGAAGGGAAGGATGAACATTATACATATGCCATTGACATGCGCGACAAAGTGTTGTAAGTCAGCGCTGTGTGTGCGTCGCCCTTCCTTGTGCCCGTCTTCTTTTGCACTGTGTTCCCTCCAATGTTTAACAACACGCCCAAGCTTCGACACTAAACTAAAAGAAACCCTAATAAGGTCTTCGGAAGTAAACTAATGTACTTTGACCGAAAAGGACAAAACGTTTGAGATAATAACAGACACTTCATTAAAATAAAATGAAATTGGTCACACTTAAAAAATTTTCAAACAAACCTTTATGTGTATAGGCGTTCGCCGCTATATTATCCTGGTCTCTAACCACAAACTTGCGAATGTATCGAAGTATCTTAAGATATAATTGGCATGTATCGTATCGGATACAATTCTTGCGGTAGTATCTTGTATCTGTATCTCCAATACTTCTTGCCTGAGTATCTTGTATCGTATCGCGATACAATTTCAAAGTATCTTTGCCCAGCCCTGGTCTTGGGGGGTGCAAACCCGCGTTGCATCGCGGCTGGGGGGAGGGAGAGAGTGCTGGTGTAGCTTGGGTGGAGGGCAAGGGCTGGCGTGGCTTGAGGGGGGGCAAGTGCCCCTTTTGCACCCCCCTGCCGACGCCCATGCAGTGGAGCCTGCAGCACTGCCCCAGTGGGGGAGATTGCAGCTGTACACTACGCGAACATTCAGTGACTACGCGCACATCACATCGCCACGCAGCACTTCACAGACGCAGAAAACACGGTCATCTTCATGCAGTCGCCAAAACAAACACCAGCACACCACGACAGGCTTCTTCAGGCTAAGCAAATCCTGCTCTCACGAACGGCGGGAGCATGCATGCACACGTCTACTCGGCAGGAGACGAGGGTCAAACCTGAGTGACGTCAGAGGCACTGCCCGGAGTAGTGAGCAGGCCTGAATTATTTTTTCTAGGTGGCATTGGTGACACCGGTATTCGAGATAATCTAGTTTCTTATTGGTGAACGCAAGGCACAGACGAGTCGTTTCGGCCGCGGCCTGCTAGATATAATATCTCGCTTTCGCTATCAGGTTGTTACTGTTCTTTCTTTTTTTTTTTTTTGTGCAGTGTGTTTTTTTTCTTGCGCCGGATCACATCTGTGTGTTATGTCTATGAATTCCACCCCCTAAAGTAATAATAATTGTTGGGGTTTAACGTGCCAAAACCACCACATGATTATGAGGGACGCCGTAGTGGAGAGCTCCAGGAATTTCGACCATGCACCTAGGGCTCTTCAACGAGCGCCTAAATCTAAGTACACAGGCCTCAAGCATTCTCGCCTTTATCGAAATCGCGGCAGCCGCGGCCGGGATTCGATCCCGCAACCTGCGCGTTAGCAGTCGAGTAACCACTAGACCACTGCAGCGGGTCTAAAAAAAAAAAAAAAAAAGAAGCTAATTCAGACACCAGCGCCAGTAATTGTCACCTCTGCTCTTCCATTCGTTTTTGTTTTTGTTTTTTTTTTTGTTTTTTTTAAACCAGACATTCACGTAAAGCGGGCCATAACAATCACGAAAGCACGATCGAGAAGCTTTAGCACCTCACGTAACTGTTCGCAACGGAAAGCAGGTGCTTTAGTTGTACATTTAAGACTGAAAGCAGTTGCCGACGTGCGAGGTGATGGAGTCTCAGCAGAATATTCAGCATATTGAAGACAACCCCACTTTCATGCAACGCTCAAATAGCCGAAGAAAAGAAAACAAGTGTTGAGCAGGCCGTAAGAATATTTAAAATGCAGCATTCCGCGGCGCTTAACTTGCAAGGAACACAGTTCTTTGTCGGAACAAAGTTCTTTCGCTCGATGTTGTGCAGCCACTGCTTCTGGCGCAAGCCATCGCGCTTACCATTTGCACTCTGCTTGTTGCAGTCATAGGCGCCCCAGCACGCCAAATCGCCAGCACACAGCGCAGCAAACGAAGCACACGCATTAAATGTTCGTTCGGAACGCGTAGCCAGCGAGCCAGCGTAGCCAGTGAACATCTATACCAACTTTACATCTATTCGAACATCTATACGAAAAATGGCGCGAGCGAAAAAAGCAAATACAAGCAAAAGCAAGATCCGCGCGTATCTATGGCATCCGCAAAGGAGACCAATCGCCGTGCAGAAAGAGCAGCGGAGGACGGGCGGGCGCGAAAGGGGGCAAGGAGGGAGAGAGGAGGTCTCGCGCGCGCCGCGAGTCACTATCAAGGGGCATGAGAGCCCATTGAGATTGTCACGTACAAGCTTGAGCACCCTGGGGTAGTATGGATACATACGTGCCCGACTGGTGCGATAAGTAAGCCATGACAAGTTGTTTAAATTGTTCACTCTTTTTCATGCACGCCATTGCGGCTTTGTTCTACGCCGACGATAAGGCCGGCAACTTGCTTGGGAAGTTAATGTGTTTACAGCCACTAATCACACCTTTGTGTCGATAGAGCTCCCGATCCTTCACAAAAGCGTCCTGCGATTTACGGAGCTGTCCGCGCTACGGTGTCTCACAGCATACGCACGCACGATAAGGTCCCTATATATATAGAGGGACTTTAACGCACGAGGAAGTGCTGCGGCGGCTAGCGGTGGCTGTGAGGGGTTTTAATTTCCGTATGAAGTGCGACAACTTTTTTACCAGTACCTTACGAGTACCTCCAGCAAGGGGAAGTGTTGCGAGCAGCACGTGGCCAGCTGAAGTACCGCTTTATTGCAAGGTGCCGCAACAGTAAAGAAACAATGAATTTGTCTGGAAGATACTGCAATGAAGAACAGTGATTTCGCCGCCTCCTTATGTCAGTGTACTTGCATTGCATGTTTTGGTTTGTTGGGTCAACATTGTGAAAAACCAGCTCGGAATCACGACGTAGACGAGAAAGAAGCACACCACCACAGCGCTGAACGGCGTTGTGCCCCGTTGTGGTTTTTGTGCGCCTCACCAGCGGGCCCTTTAATCCTTGGATTATGCCACTTTTTGAGACAACGCGAGTTGATGCCGCAACAGAGACGTCCGAGATACGCCAAAAAAATGTGAATATACTAGAATGCAGGCCCGTAGCCAGAAATTTTTTCGGGCGGGGGGGGGGGGGGGGGGCACCTGCTCAAAACTTTGAAAACCACCTATTTTCATTATTTATTCTCAGTAAAACACCCCCCTACATCCGAATTTCTGGGGGGGGCCCTAGCCCCCCCCACCCCCGACTACGGGCCTGCTAGAATGAATCGGTTTACTTCGTGTAAAATGTTTCATAGTAAGGCTTGTTTGTCGACGTAGCTTTCATGTCCGATGAACCAGACTTCACAGCAGTACTTGTGAACGGCAAAGGTGAACTCGTTAACTCGGCTTCCATCTACACCACAGAATCAGAAATTGCCGAGCAAGTAGCCATCGCATTGGCACTTTTAGATCCAAATAGATCGAGCATCCGCAGCGATTCTAGGGCAGGCGTCCGAGCATTTGCCAAAGGAGTAATTTCTAGACAGGCTCTGGCAATGCTCAGGGGAAAAGTAATTACACCACACACGATCATCTGATTTCCTGCTCATATGGGAGAAATCAACGGTGCTCCCACAAACCTCAACGAATCTGCCCACAATGCTGCACGAGGACTTGTCAACCGTACAGCCACAAGGCAAGAAGCTGAGGTGTCCGACTGCAGGGATCACTTCCTCTCTTACAACGAAGTAACCAAACACTTCTATCTAGGACGCAGGGTCTTCCCCCCTCCACACAGTAAACTAAACAGAGCTCAGGCCATTACGCTAAAGCTCTTACAAACAAGAACTTACCCGAACCCGTTGTTAATTAACAAGATTTATCCGGAGTTCGCTATTCCTACAGCATGCGATAAACGCCACGACACTATAGATCTCACTCATATGCTCTGGCGTTGGTCCGCGTTACGCAGCGACAAGGAAAATACTGAAGAACGGTGGGACGCAGCTCTACGCAGTCCGACATTGCAGGGACAGTTATGGGCAGTCCAACGGGCCCGCGAAGCGGCCGAAAGGCTAGGTCTTTCGGTCCCAACGTGGGAGCGGCCCGCTTCGGGCTAGGACACTAGCGCGACCTATTGGACCCTAATAAAGTTCTTTCATCCATCCATCCAACCATCCAAGGCGAAAGTCTTATAGGTATGCCTCATCAAACGGTAAAAGTGACCTGTAATGCCATATGACACTCCCTCCTTCGTCCATGTTCAAGCCTAATGACTAAAAAAACAAACACAGGTTAGATCATGGAAAATACATCATCTCCACGTTATGCTGAAGGGTCTAAACGCCGTCACAAACTCATCATTTATTAAGGCGAAATCCTTCTATGTTTCAAGCAAGCTTGAAACATAGAAGCTTTGACAGCTTTGACGCAAAGCTGGCTAAAAAAATCTTTCGCCTTTGCAGCCCTCGCGTGAAAAAATTTAAAAAATAAAATAAAAAAATAAACAAAGCGGCGTTTGTGCGGTATAAATTGCGCTGTCAAATATTTGTACCCGACGGCTTTGGTATTCAAGATGTCAAGGCAGCGGTCGTAACTCAGAGATCGAGAGAACAGCAGCAGGGCGGTCTTTTTGGCACACCGCGCCTGCGCGTTGTTCGTTGCTTTGTCTACCTTCTGTTCACGCCATATGCGCATTTGTGTTGTCCTCATTCATGCATAGTACAGTAAACGCTCATTAATTCGAACTCCGTTTATTCGCACTTGCAGTTAATTCGAACTGACGCTCTGGTCCTGGCAGAGACGTGCGTATTTCTGTGGGGCATAACTCCCGATAAATCGAACGCGTCGGTATCCACAACTGTTAATTCGAACTGGGAGCCCCGTGGCCTTATCGCTCCTCGTAGAAATCGGCCCACAGTTATCACAATGAGTTCAAAGCAGAACCAAACCTACTTTACTAGAGATGCGAAAGAACAAAACAGAAGCATTTCTCCGAAGATGAGAATTCGGATGCTGCGCTGGAGCTATTGGGCAAGCTGCAAACAATATCTTCGTATTCTCATGATATCGTTGGCTACACGTCTTTCACATGTGTCATGATGTTTAAAATAATAATAACAATCTCGTACTTATGCGCCTGCGTTGCCGCTTGCTATTTCCTATAATTTTAGCGTGGCTGCTTCGTAAATAAACCATTTGTTGGAAGTTAGCGCTGCGTCCACGTCGCATCTCTGTGTTCCTGTCTCTTCTGTGCGCTATAGGTGTTAAGATGCAAACAATGTTCACGGAGCCGCGAATGAAGGGACGCAAGCAAATGCAAAATACTGATTACTTTTAATTTGATTGTGTTAACTCTGCCATGTAAATGAACGTGTTCCGGAGCGTAAATAGCGTCATATATTTCGACATTAAGGCTCACTGCTCACGTGAATGAATGTCGGTGCTTGTTTCTGGCGTATCACTCACGGATAAATTAATCTGCTCGCTGTTAGAGCTCCATGAACTTAATTTACGAAATCACCTGCTACAAACGTGTAGTAGCGCTCAATTCACGGTAACTAGTCCAGAGGGTGGCTTCTTTGGTTTTTGCCCGCGCAGAATGGTGAGATGTCAGTTCATGATAGCGCCCGCCCGCTAATTCGAACTCCTCTTAATTCGAGTTAGAGAGAGGTCACAGTTGCCGTCGAGTTCGAGTCTTCTTCGAGTTCGAATTAACGAGCTTTTATTGAAATTGTTGGGGTTTAACGTCCCAGAATCACGACATGATCATGAGAGACGCCGTAGTGGAGGGCTCTGGAAATTTCTACCGTCTGGGGTTCTTAACGTGCGCCTAAATCTAAGTACACGGCCCTTTAACCTAACTCTCTTCGGTAATTGATCTGACTCATATGGACGGTAGAATCAGAAGACGAGATTTTACTTATCTCGAAGAGTCAATTGCCAATGGGGCTGCGCGTTTCGATCGGCTAGCGTGTCGAAGACGCCGCCGATCACGCGGTTGACGTACGCTGCCTGGCGGGGCGTCGGGGTTCGCCGTCGCGCCGGCGCCTCGGCGCGACAGTGGCAGACAATGGCGGCGGCGCCGCGGCGCCTCCTCTCTGCTTCGCCCGTCTCATGGAGTTCTCATGGAGAGCGTTGCGCTGGTTGCTGGTTGCGCGTTTGGTACTTGACTTGGGACGGGCCAACCGATGGAGACGAATCTGACCAATCGACGTGCAGAAAGAGCGGCGGAGAACGGGAGGAGGGAGGACAGGAGAGGGCGCGAAAGGGGGCGAGGCTGGCGAGGCGGCGAGGAGTGAGAGAGCAACAGAAGGACAGAAGCAACGGAAGCCGCAGAACGCAGGAGCAGCAGAAGTTTTAGAGACGTTCTCTGGCGTCAGTCTTTAGTAAGTTCGTTGCACGGGAGGCAGCAATTCGGACGAAGTGCGGCGTCTCATCGCAGTGTTGAAGGTGACCTCACTGCTCTTGGGTGTGGTGTATAAGTCGTGTGCCGTATCAACGGCCAGTAAAACGTGCTACGTTCAACTGTAAGGTGCTTGAACTATAGAGTCTGTGTAGCGTACGCTCCCAGGAAATGGAAGACAGCGGACGACGATTCGTGTATCGTGTGCACGGCTTTGGCAGCCATGTCGATTGCAGGCTGGTCGAGTTCTTACGCGAGTTCGATGCAGTGAGCATCTGCAGTTGGTGTGGCCTGGTTCCGAGAGAGAGCATGATGTTATTACGCTGCGGATGCCTTGTCTGCGATAAATGTCGTTTTGGGATCTGCCTCGTTCACGGTAAAGACGTATATCGTGCCATGGACGTGGAGTTGAAACTTAACTACAACGTCGGGAACGAGAAAGTTCGCTGCGTCAATGCGATGCGAGGTTGCCAGTTCGAACGTTGTCTTAGTATGTTAAGCAATCACCTGGAGAGGAGCTGCGCCTTCCACATCGTCGCATGCACCAGGTGCTGGAGAGGTGTGCTCTACAAGGACATGATCACCCACTATCCAACGTGCAAGGGTGAGTCGCAAGCTTCGTCATGCTCAAGTGCCGCGCAGTCTCTACTGGAAGACTTGACTAACGCTCGCAAGGAGCTCGACCATGCTTTAGAATTGACAAATATTGATGGGGAGCACTGCGAGCTCCGCAAAGTCGTCACATCGGCGAGCGAAGTGTTCGCGCGACTGAAAACTCGACTCGCCATGGTTGGCTCCTCTCTTTCGGACGGAGCTTTGGCGCTAGGAGCATTGTGAGCTCCATAGCTTCTTGGGGCCCAGATTTCGGACAACAAAAAAGCGTTTCTTGGTTCATTGCTTTCGCATTCTTGTGAGTGAGAACACTCGTTTCCACGAAGAACTTTCGTGACAATGTTTGTTTAAGGTAGTTGAATAAGTTTGTGCGCGCATACAATCTTAATGGGTTCAAAATTTTCGTTGAACGTGCGCTTTGGTGTTTTGCTTTCAGTGAAACGGCTTGCTTCGTTTCATTTTATTTAGCAAAAAACGAGCAGTAAAGTGTAACGGCTCGGCATGTTTCCATTGTTTATAAGAAGTGCTTTAATTTCTGCTGTCATGTAGTTTCGTCAGAATTAAATATTTTGAGTATTTTCCCCCTGTTTTTGTGTCTCTGTATATATTTTGAACTTAAGTGCGAGCCAGCGCCTGTCCTGTTTTCCTTACAATCAGTTCCGTGTCATTCTCGCTGTTAACATCATCTATATTCAGACTTGCTCAGAGATGTCTAAGGAATGCATAGTTGCATTCTGGCAATGCCCGTTGGATTGGCACGGTCAAGCTTGAGTACCTTATGGTTGAATACGCAAACATGCCGTACTGGCGAGATAAGTTAGCCATGATAAGTTGTTTAAATTTTTTACTTTTCATGGAAGCCCTTGCGGCTTTGTTCTACGCTGACGGTAACGCCGGCATCGTACATGAGTCTTCGGAGATTTTGTGCAGCGATGTTCCATGCGGGGAATTTTCAGTTGTCAATGTGGCCGAAAGGGAAAAAAGGGAATCTTAGCGATATTGCAGGGAATTTCAAGGATTGTGAATTCCCTGATTGTGACAGAAACGTAACGGTCACAATACGCTTTAGGCTTCTGCAGTTTCCCGGTGTGTAATAATGGGCTAGTTGTTGGGCAGTGATATTGAGGCAACAGCTCACAAGAGGCAATCACGCGCAGGGAATCGTGGCGCAAACACAAGCGGTGCATTTGCTTTGTTTATTGAGCGCGTGCGCTGCTTCATCAATTTGGGCATTTCGTTCTGGCTCATGCAGCACGCCAACGGGTAGCGCTTAAAGGGAGCAACAACCAATTTTTATGGTGCCCATTTTTTTTAGCGCAACGGAGAGCTTACCGGTCAGTGAGTCTAATCACGCAACGGCAAAGTGGAAAAACGCCGCGAAACATCTGTAATCAGAAATTTTCTATCTGCAGCGAATATGAAGTATACTCACATGCTGCAAACAGTGAGCGCGAGAGCGGTTCGTGATCGAGCGCGGTGGTTTACTGCGCATGCGTGCACTCCACGCGCGTGCGCAGCGGCTCGACTTGCTCCACTGGCGGCCGCGACGGCAGCGCTGCTTCGCACCGTGCAACTCCTTTTACGTCGTAAGCAGCACAGAATTGAGCGGGGCGGGATAATAATATACGTACTCTAATTTTGAGGACTGGTGCGCAGGACAGCATCAGGCTACACGACTGCGTACAGCAAAGTGATCAACTCCATATTCCATAATCCAGCCTCAAGGCTCTTCCGCTAGGCTGCGCGACATAATGATTTTTGTCACTTTTAAGCACGATTTAAAAAATATAAATCCCAGTCACAACGCGAAAAGAATGCTGCAATCTGTCACTATATTTCATGGTCTTTTCATTTCTACTAGTATCTAATCACACGTTCTGGCCGGTTGTCGGTCCCTTTAAACTGTGGTTCGGATAATTGTACGGAGAGATTTCTTGTTCTTCGAGCACCCGCATGCACCGTGTACTTGCAGCAGTGTGTGTGTGCGTCTGTGTGTGTGTGTTACCATTCACTGTGCATAAAAATATGCGGCTAGCTTTTAGGGGCGAAGCCATCGCGTGAAAAAAAAAACTATAAAAAAACAGAAAGGCGGCGTTTGTACGATATAAATTGCACGATAAGAAAGTCGCACTCGATGGCTTTGGCATTCAAGCCATCATGGGCAACGTGAAATGTTTTGCTGGTTTCTAGTATATTCACGGTCCCTCGTTTCCGCAAAAACCATCGGGCTGAGGTAGCCAAAATTTCATTATCATTATCAGTTTGTGCGATATAAATTGCGCGGTAAAATAGTCGCACCCGACGGCTTAGGTATTCAAGATGTCAAGGGAGAGGTCGTAACTCACAGACCGAGAGAACAGCAGCAGGTCGGTCTTGTTAGCACCCCGCGCCAGTGAGTTGTTCGTTGCTTTTTCTACCTTCTGTACACGCCATTTGCGCATTTATGTTGTCTTTCATAATAGTAGCAATTGTTGGGTTTTAACTTCCCAAAACCACGATATGAGTACGAGAGGCGCCGTAGTGGAGGACTCGGGAAATTTCTACCGTCTGGGGTTCTTTAACGTGCACCTAAATCTAAGTACACGGGCTGTACGGGCTTCCAACCTGGCTCTCTTCGGTAATTACTCTGACCCCTATGGACGGTAGAATTAGAAGACGTGATTTGACTCATCTCCAAGAGAAGAGTCAGTTGTCAATCGTGTGGCGCGTTTCGATCAGCTAGCGTGTCGAAGACGCCGCCGTATGCGTCACATACATCGCGTGTATAGTGAACTAGAACCAACATTATAATCGCGTGGCTGGCGTTTGGCGCCGTTCGCGAACGCTGCCTGGCGGGGCGCCGGTGCTCGCCGTCGCGCTGGCGCCTCGGCGCGACTGTGGCGGCGGCGCCTCCTCTCTGCTTCCCTCATGGCCCATGGCTTCCCCCGTCTCGTGGATTGCGTTGCGTCTGCGTGTCGTAGTAGTTTTGTGTTCGAGAAAGGTGCGCATCTTTGGTTGTTCGCACGCCGATGCCCCGTGCTGGAAGAGACGGTTGGGGGGGGGGCGCATATTAGGGGCGAAGCACTTTAGGGTCTAGGCTTGTCCGTTGTCCGTCAAGGTATGCAATGTACGCAGTATACGCCCACCGTAATTTTCATGAAGTAGGGAAGCCCCCCACTATGACCCATTCTGCTGATATGCGAGGTACCCGCTACACATCTGTAAGGCATTATGAGCACTTTGTTGGTGCTGTGGCTTATGACGATAAGAATAAGCGCGTTCCAGACCACGATTCTCTTTGCCAATCCCCAGGGTGAGTGTGGGCCTACATCTACATCTACATCTTTCTGACATTGATGAAAACGAACTTGAACGTGCTCTCGCCCGCGAAAGGCAACGCCGACGCGAACTAGCTACCGGAGGCAAGAGCTCGCGAAGGAGCGGCAAAACGGCAACGACGACAACAAGCTGCTACCCCGTGGTTGAGGGCGCCGGAAGCGGCGGCTTAACGGCAAGAACACATTGCATAAAAATGGGTTGGTTGGGCGTGTTGGTACGACATATTGGAGGGAAACAGCGCGAAAGACGAAAGACCAGGCAGAGAAAGACACAAACAATAGCGCTGACTTACAACAAAAGTATATTCGTCAAACCACGCATTATATACCTGCGCAGTTGAAAACGAAGAGAAGAAACAAATTATGACAAGTCGAAGATAAATGAACTATGAGCATAATCACCGAAAAGCACGCTCATTGCGCGTGCAGTCATTCTGATAGGAAAACAACCTCCCATACCTGACTAGGCAACAGAAGGCCTGCTGACGCATGCGTCACCCAGCCTAGCTCTTTCCAGGGCCTCCAGTATTTCACGTGTAAGCTGGTCCCGATGACGCTTCACAACCGCACATAGATGAAACTGTATATGTTCTAGTTCACTATAGATGAAACTCAGGGACGCACAATCTCCGCAATGAATGCCAAGGTGGCCAGACACCGTTGAAGAAACGCTATAAGCGTGTTCCTTGAGACGCTCATTAAAACACCGGCCAGTTTGGCTTATGTAGCGTTTGCCACAGGGCAGTGGTAGGGAATACACCACGCCTTGAACGCATGGAACAAACTTGTTCCGATGCTTAGTCGCGCAGGCGCGGGTTTCTCTAGCTCCCGGGTTGACGGCCCTACACAGGCAGCTTCTCGGGGGCAGAAAAAACAACATCGACCTCACACCTGCCGGCTATCCTCTTCAGATTATGGGCCACGCCGTAGATGTAAGGAATGACGACCCACTTCCTTTTTTTCTGGTCTATTTTCACGACTTTGAACGAGCATCCCTCGGCTCATTTTTTGTTCCTTGAGCAGACACTCAGCCACTGCGGTCATTGCGTGAGACGGGAATCGAGCCTTGGTGAGGCGCTCAACCTGCGTATTAAAACTGGCCTGGATCTAGTGGTAGCATGACTTCCGCAAAGCGTGCGCGAAGCAGACCCTCACTATTGCCCTTTTCACAACTTTAGAGCGGGGCCGACTCAAATGGTAGCAAAGGTTTTATATAAGCCCTGTGGTGCATCGGAACAAGTTTGTTCCATGCGTTCAAGGCGTGGTGTATTCCCTACCACTGTCCTGTGGCAAACGCTACATAGGCCAAACTGGCCGGTGTCTTATTGAGCGTCTCAAGGAACACGCTTATAGCGTTTCTTCAACGGTGTCTGGCCACCTTGGCATTCATTGCCGAGATTGTGGGTGCGTCCTTTTAAATGCGAAGCATTTCTTAGCGAACTTCGGCGACTTTGAGCGTATCTATCTATCTATCTATCTATCTAGCCGCCTACGACTTTGTGCTCTCCTGGCCGTATCGTTAATCGGATTTATACCAAATTTGGTATGGCATAACATGACTATATGACGAACATAAATGGCTGGTCATATCATGAAAATCATGAATAACTTGTCATGAAAAGTATGATTTACATGCCACGCTCATGGCACGCTCGCGGCCGTTTCGTTAGCTTGATATACACCAAATTTGGGATTGAGTGACGTGACTGTATGACGAACATAAATGACAAGTGGTAATATGAAAATCATGACTTCATGAGCGACATGACTTGCATTCCACGCTCATAGTGCGCTCGCGGCCGTTTTGTTAGCTTGATATACACCAATTTTGGTATTGAGTGACATGACTGTATGACGAACATAAATGACAAGTGGTAATATGGAAATCATGACATGTCATGTGCAACATGACTTGCATGCCACGCTCATGACACTCTCGTGGCCGTTTCGGTAGCTTGATATACACCAAGTTTGGTATTGAGGTACGTGACTGTATGACTAGCATAAATGACAGGTGGTAATATAAAAATCATGACCTGCATGTCATATACAACATGATTTACATGCCACGCTCATGGCGCGCTGACGGCCGTTTCGCTAGCTTCATATACACCAAATTTGGTATTGACTGACGTGACTGTATGACGAACATAATTGCCAAGTGGTAATATGGAAATCATGACATGTCATGTGCAACATGACTTGCATGCCACGCTCATGACACTCTCGTGGCCGTTTCGCTAGCTTGATATGCAACAAACTTCGTATTTAGGGACGTGACTGTATGACGGGCATAAATGACGTTTTAATATGGAAACCATGACACGCCATGCGCAACATGACTTGCATGCCACACTCATGGTACTCCCGTGGCCGTTTCGCTAGCTTGATATACACCAAATTTGGTATTCAGTGACGTGATTGTATTGAAAGGATAAATGACAAGTGGTAATATGCAAATCATGACATGTCATGTGCAACATGACTTGCATGCCACGCTCATGACACTCTTGTGGCCGTTTCGCCAGCTTGATATACACTAAATTTTAAGGTGAAAGCCTTTAATGTCTCATGCTCACGTCCGCCCGTCCGTCCATCCGTCCCTCCAGCTGTGCCGAACATGTAAACGGTGGGCGCCGGGGCCGCGCAAACGGACGCCGGTCGCGTTGGACACTACAGCGCTCGCGCTTTGCTTGCGTGACGTCGTGGTGCCCAGCGTCTCTAATCATGCAAGGAGGGAGACGCGCGCATCAGTTTCATTCTGACCGACCCCGTCTCAGTGGGCACAGGCGTTCGAGGAACACACTTTGGAATTGACAAAGTGTCCGTCAATTTAAACGCTGGAACGCGGATGGCGTTCGCACAATGCGCAGAGCGCGAGAATACGAACGCATGCGAAACGGAGGCAGATTGGTCTCGCGTCTCGCTGTGATTCGAGGTAAAAAATTAAGCGATAATTGGCAGGTGGTAACATGTAAATCTTGGCATGCATGTCATCTACAATGCCATTTACATGCCACGCTCATGGTGCGCTTGCGTCCAGTTCGCTAGCTTGATATACACCAAAATTGGTATTGCGGGATGTGACGATATATCGAACACAAGTGGCAGGTGGTAACATGAAAATCTTGGCATGCATGTCATCTACAATGCCATTTACATGCCGCGCTCATGGAGCGCTTGCGTCCAGTTCGCTAGATTGATATACACTAAAATTTGTATTGCGCGACGTGACTGTTTGACGAACACAAATGACAGGTCCTATCATGTAAATAATGACATGCATATTATGTACAGCATGATTTGCTCCTTGCTGGCTGCTTCGCATCACATCGATTCCCACAGTGCGTGGGATCTGCCGGTTTTTTTATATGTGCGGTTGTCAGCTTACACGTGAAATACTGGAGGCCCTGGAAATAGCTAGGCTGGGTGACGCATGCGTGAGCAGGCCTTCTGTTGCCTTGTCAGATATGGGAGGTTGTTTTAATATCAGAATGACTGCACGCGCAATGAGCGTGCTTTTCGGTGATTATGCTCATAGTTAATTAATCTTCGACTTGTCATATTTTGTTTCTTCTTTTCGTTTTCAACTGCGCAGGTATATAATGCGTGGTTTGACGAATAAACTTTTCTTGTAAGTCAGCGCTATTGTTTTGTGTCTTTCTCTGCCTGGTCTTACGTCTTTCGCGCTGTTTCCCTCCAACATTGCATATACTGTACACACTCGTTGTCACTCATTTACATGCGCGAGTGGGCAGTGTCACGGAAGATTTACGGTAAGAACAATCCCCTGTGCTTCGCCCACTCGTCATAATTCACTTCGTGTAGTTGCGTGGATTTTTGCCACGGAGCAGCGGGACACGGGCAACGTGCGCCTGTGCAGCCTGCGTACGCGGGGCTGTCGCGAACGCCCCAACTAAAACTGTCAATCAAAGAGTCGGAACCGTTATGCGCGTCTTTGAACAAGCTCCCGTTATAGGAGTGATGCAATAAATTATTAAGGGCGATTGTTAGCTGACTGCAGATTGTGTCTCCACTGCTCAAGGCACAACAAGTCGCTTTGAGGTGTGGTTTCGTTTATGCCTCAATGACATTTTCATCGATATTCAAGGTGCAGTGTGCGTCCACTCGCGGAAACGTGAAAAAAAAAAAAAAAGTCAATCCGTCTAGAGTAACCTTCGATGTACTAAATAAATATAATGGCCTGTCTTTATTAAAGACAATATTTATTTATTTACCCTCAGGACCTTTCTGCATTACAAAAGGGAGTGGGTTACAGGGGAAATAGTTGAAAAGGAGCGATAAATGACAAAGGCAACATAATCCACTGATAGTACAAAGTTTGCTAATAATGCAATGCTAGCTGAGTATGTCAAATATGTATCGCGTTCAATGAGAACATAAAGCAAAATAAAAATTAAATAAAATGCGCGATATTGCTCATTACACAATTTTAGCAGGGTAAACACAAAGCGATGAAGTATGATGTCTTGTTTAAGTCGTAATTGCCTTTTCTGCCTCAACGAAGCTCATCAAACCACGCATTTGACATCCTCCGTAACATTAAAACATTAATTTATCTACTGTTGCTGCTGCACGTTGAGCCATGTTGCTGACCCGGGCGGCCTGACTGGAACGTCTGCAACCTTCTCGTCTTCTTCGTCGCTTGGCACAAGACGCTCGTAACCGTAAGAAGTTATATTTCTTGGCAAGTTGAAATGGTTTGCATTATCACACGCGAATTCATTGCTGGTAGAGGGACAACGGCATGAATGGATATTGTGCAGCAATGTGATGGCGTGCGCGTTTTGTACATGAAGCCCATTTGGGATGCTATGTGTATTACTCTAGCACTGTGCGCCAGGGTAATAAAAAAAGGAGGGAAGAAGAGATTTGCAGCGTAAACAAGAAAGATGTCTTGGCGCCCTCGCGTGCGCAGTCTTCGTGGCCAAGTTGCTCGAAGTTACCCAAATGAACATTCTTGATAAGGCACGCCGTAAATGTGTTTTCGTGACTCCACGCATCGTGCTTTGCCGCACCACTGGGAGTTCACTAAAGCTTTACTAAATGTGCACGAGATTGACTCAAGTGTCATGAGCGCGTCAACTCCTATATTATGGATTTTACAAGAGATGGATGGTGTAGCATGACAGTATAAATTTCTCTGATATGTTAACATAAACACGAAGTGTTCTGACACCTTGCGCATCGCATCTTCTAGGGCATCGCACAAAAGTGGTGGTGAACTGTTTTGGCTTTCTGGTTCTTGCTTTCGACCTTCACGTGACCAAGATATTTAGTACGCAAATAAACGTCATCGGTATTAAACATATTTCTCGGATTTTCGCTAGTTGATACATTTTCCCTACAAACACATGGTGCATGTTAAAATGAAATCTTCATCTATATCAGTACTACCCTACTGCAGGCCCGTAGCCAGGGAGTGCCCTATAGGCCCCCCCCCCCTCCTCATCGCCGGAAGTCGGATGGGGGGGGGGTGGAGTGTCTTACGATAATAAATAATGAAAATAGGTGTTTTTCAAGGCCTTGAACAAATGCCCCCCCGCCCCCCTCCGAAAAAAATTCCTGCCTATGGGCCTGCCCTACTGAAGCGTTCCGCATATGTCATTCCAATTGTTTCATGTGCTTGCTTTAGATTCTTACGGAAATATATGGCAAATATATGGAAGATATATGGAAAACATACGGATTTCACTAGGAAACATGAAGAAGTATTGAAATGCTATACTCAACGTTTTAGTGTAGTATTAGTTTTATTATAAAAAAAAAGCTTGACATGCTCTTCTCAGGAGCGTTTCAGCAGTTCTAAAGGAGTATGTTTCCATACAATTCTGACTTATGGCAATATATTAAGTTTGTTAGAACATGCGAGAGAGAGAGAGAAGAGTGTATTTACAGAAAGGCAGAGAGGTCAGCCTGAGCTCTAGCCAGCTACTCTACACCAGGACAGGGGAAAGAAGAGCAAAAAAGTCACAGTTTCACCGCAAGGGTGAAGCAGTGAATGCGATAGCAACAAATTCTAATGTTAATCGAAGTGAGGCTGGCAGCTAACTCTTTTGGATCCGATCTCACGCAACTCGACAAAATGCTTGTTTAAGAGCATACGGCCGCTCCAGGGACGCTGTTCGTCGCCCGCTGTCGG
>JALIZH010011509.1:37500-53553 GCA_030522465.1 Rhipicephalus appendiculatus
AAGAAAGAGAAATGAAGAAAGAGTGAGACATAGACAGACAGAGAAAGAAAGAGATAGAAAGAGAAAGAAACAAGGAGAGAGAAATAGAGATATAGAGAGCATCTGGGCTTTCCTATGCTCAACTTGGCTTTACCACGCTTAAAGGGGCCATGACACCCAATTTTCGACCATAATCTGTGTTGTGTAGGTTGATCCTTGTACGTTCACAGACAAGCTGGCGAAATTTTAGCGCATTTGGTCGTGCCGTTAATTTATAATTGAATATTTTTATAAACGAGCGAGCGGCCTGAGAGCCGGGCAACACTGGCACGCTCGCTAGCCGTGACGTAACGAGTAGCTTGCTGTGCGAGCGTCTGCACGGTCTGCATTCCGTGTTCCATGTTCAGCTGCGCGTGCAAACGAGCTATTTATGCTTTTCTCAACTTGCCTCTGGAACTAAATGACTTGCAGCGGTTGAAACAGCAACAGAGCAACACTCGCAGTGAACACACTGACCGCGTGTGGAACGTAGCAGACGACGTCACTGCTCCTCGCAGTTAGTGACGTCACGCACGCCATGGCAAAATGGCGGTCGCCGGCGGTGGGCGGAGTTTACAGCCGACAACTTCCCCGGCTTATTTTGGACTGAAATGATCTTTTACAGTCCAGTTTTCACACGTGTACAAGCATATTTGACCCTCTACCTTCGTTTTTCGCCAAAAACCGCAAATTGTTGGGTGAACATATCATGGCCCCTGCCCCTCTCAACGCTCATGTGGTTATATGTAGGCTTAACTGTCTATGTCTAAACTAGGCTTGGGTGGTATGCTATGGAAGGCTGCCCAGCTTTTGCTGTTACATCAGACATGGCACCACAAGTGCGATGCTGCTCTAATTTTTCTTTTGTTAAATTGCAACGGAGTATAGCAATCCATTTTCTGGATCTATTTGCTGTGTAGGATGCATTAGAGCGAATATATATCACATGTATTGTTGTGTAACGGGATATGAAAGTGCGTTTTATTTTATAACAATAGTGGTAGTCTGGGCAAAAAAGACCCCCCCCCACTTTTCACCTATGAAGGCGGGGGGGCGGGCGCTAAATCTGCCGCATATATTGACTAAGTAGGGAGGATGCTGCGATAAACCTTCGCCCCCCCCCCTGATGTGGAACCATGGGTACGCCCATGATAACGATAATTAATTATGCCTGTGTGCTTTGTGATTGATGGGCCTTGAAACCAAGCGCCCGTAGCGCTATTCACATGTTTTGACGCCTGGTGTGATTCCACGCTTCTGCCACGCAATGTTACACGTAATAATAGTCAGTTATAGTATAGCGTTAGCGTGATAGCGGGAGTCAAGGGAATAGCGTTACCGTGCCGCACACGTTCGTTTCGGACAGCGCGTTATAGTTTAGCGGGATAGCGTTTACGTACCCAAGCTGGCACGGTGGCGTCATCTAGCGGAGGGTGAATGCATTAAAAAGAGTGAAAAGAAAAAAAACTGAGAATTCTCGCCTGTATCCCCGTGCGCAGCAATATTAGTACTTTTATTTAGTAATAATAAAAGTAAATAAGTATGAACCATTCACCAAAAGCGCGAATTTTTATGGCGCGGATTTGTTTACACCGATCTTCTAGTTAGGCCTAGGGACGTTCGAAATGGGAAGCGATCACAAAAGCTAGGCTAAGTTATCCGTAATACTCGGTCGTCGAAGCTACCTGAAGGCAAGCGAAGCCATTTTGCACAGTCGTTAGCTGCTAAAGAAGTGGATCTGTCCCCACCAAGGCTAAATTCAGTTCGAAGCGGGCGTCCAAAACCGCCGCCATGTTTTACCTACACTACGTAGACCACGAAAACACGGTAACACTAAATTTCAAAAATAGCGTGCGTGCGGTACACGCTACGGGTCTTTTAGCGCACAGCGCATGCGCACTTCGATCCCGCTATTCCGCTAAGTCCGCTATCACGCTAAGCCCGCTATACTATAACTGTCTAATGACACTCCTCGCACTGCGTAACATAAATATAAAGTCCTTCTTTTCTCGCAGTGATGGTTTTGTGGTAGAACAGCTGCTTACTACGCAGAAGTCCCGGGTTCGATTCCCACTATAACGATTTTTTTTATCATTTTTATTTGCATCTATCTCAAATTTTCGCTCACAGACAACGCTGATTTTTCCTTCACATTTAGCGGCGCCGACACCGACACCGGAATTACTGCGAAACAAGCTCTTTAAAGGGGTACTGACACAAAAACTTTGGCCTCGCGTTTTTTTTGCTGCAATGTGTTGCTGGGGGGCCTGTTAGTCATAACACGGCACCTCGTTTGCTGCAGCGCGCGATAGATATTTAATTACAGGCTCCTCATTACAGACCAGTTTCAGTTTCGGTTTGAAAGAGCTCGAAAAACGACAAGCCGTCGGGTGCAACTATCACCACCTAGCGTGCGCAGCTCTCGATCACGTCAGCACACGGAACTGTGACGCACTTCCGCACTGTCCGCATCAAGAAGTCCTTTCGAATAGGAAACGGGACAGCAGTGTCGCCAAACACAAAACTTTCAACGCGTGCGCCGCGGCCACGGACTCGCGACCAGCCGCCGAGAAGTATAGACTGCCGGAACAAACGCGGCAAAAGAAAAATGGCCGCTATGACGTCATCCTAACTTGTTGCAGCGTGGTCACGTGAGGGAAGTAGGGGGGTCACCGAGGGTCACCTCTGATGGTGCCAGTAGAGCGACGGAGTCGATCGCTCACGCAAACTTCAAGATTAATTTAAAATACCTTCCAAGCTATATTCGCTGTTGATAGTTTGCAGATGATATACACATGTTCACGGGAATCGAACCCGCAGGCTGTCTCGGCCGCGAAATTTTGTGTCAGTACCCCTTTAACGCTACCGCGCGTTAAAACGTCAGCACTTTCTACACAATAATATTCATCGTGCTCATGACAACTACTTTGCTCCATTGACAGAAAAAGTATTTATGACTTTTACTGGGGAAATGGGGACCTCCATGCCGTTTCACTGTGATGGCATACAGGTAATAACGGTGGAGACTTCGAATCTACGTGTTTACGTTGAACAACGACCTGGCGGTTTGCTTTTTTTGCCTCAGACACTGCAGTGAGGGACAGCGCACCGCTCTCCCAAAGTAGACACCATGGTACTCACACCCGTTCACTGTTGTTCTCAGTGTAGGTACTGCTGCTCTCCAAGTTATTCGGTCTATTCTGCAGTTCGCGAAAGTACCGTGTAGCGCTCTCCTACTGTAGAGTATATTTGTTAACTCCCTAACACGCTACCAGATGGTCAGCGACCCATCAGCGACAGTCATCTCGCTGTCACACCGCTTTCTCCTGTTACACTCTGTCCGTGCAATTGGAACGGCCGGAGGAACTGCGCGTGTCCGGAGCTAATCACAGAGGCCGCGATACTCGCCACGACACAGCCGCGGAAACGAAGGCAAATTGGCGCTGCGATCGAACACACGTACGTTATCTTGAAACAAACGAAACGCTGGCGTTTGTCTCAGTCTGTTTGTACCATCCTTGCGCTGTCACCCAGTTCTTACAGTATGCACCAACCAGCCCAAGTTAACACCATATTACACTTTATCGTGTCTCTAAGCCGCATTCTTTGACTGAACGTTGGAAAAGCGCTGGAGCTGCATTGTTCGTAGCCGCTGGGTGAATGGTATCTCGCCCATGGTCATCAGGTCGCATATGTGGGAGCTGGTGTTCTTCACCGTGTACCTCAGCATCTGCGACGTTTAGCACCACAGAAATAATCTGGTTAGGGTTACTGAGAGGAAATTGAACAGCGAAAGCGATGTCGCCAACCAGAAAACGTGGCATGCAGCTTCAAGAGACGGTGTATAATAATAATAATAATAATAATAATAATAATAATAATAATAATAATAATAATAATAATAATAAATTATTTCACACCATCATAAGCTAATGCACTACAGCAGGGGTCGGCGACCTGAGGCCTGCGGGCCGCATGCGGCCCGCGTGGCAGTCTTGTGCGGCCCCCGGCACGGTGTCTAAACCGCTATCGTTTCCCTTGCCAACTTCCTATCTGAAAGCCGACATGGCCGTTCTGACCTAAAATAGGATTTTCGCTTGTAACCCATGTTTCATTGCAACTTGATAAACATGATTTCTGTACTCGGGTTTACAACTTAGTGTCAATTCGCCGAATTTTCACGCTTTGCCTGCAAAGCCTCTTCCCCCTCCCCCTCCCCCCAATTTTCCGTGCGGCCCCCCGTCGTGTCGCCCTCATGCAACTTGGCCCTCCGCCTCAAAAGGTTGCCCACCCCTGCACTACAGGAACAAAAGTGGAAAAACTAGCAGCTGTTCCGTGTAAGAATACAACCGATGAGCGAAGCTCCTTAGAAATGGGACGCACGCTGAGCTCGGCGCGCGCGGCGTTTCATTGTCCAGGCAACGGACCAATCACTGGGCGGACGACAGGGTGAAGCGATGGTTTCGCGCGTTCGCCGGTTTGAGGGGAGAGGGCACAGTTGAAGAAAAAGGGAGATTAATCTGCCTCCGTTTCGCATGCGTTCTTATTATCGCGCTTTGCGCATCGTGCAGACGCCATCCGCGTTCCAGCGCTCAAAGCTCATTTATTCTCCCTCGTGAGGGGGGAGACGCCACAGCTGGCACCGTGCCTCAACGGCGACGGCGACGGCGGGGTGCCTGCCTAAGGAGCTTCGCTCCTAAAAAGCTGCTTAGATGGCGGCTTGACGAAGTAACCATGATTTGTAGCTGCAGTTTCATAAAACCATACGCAGTTACGCAGCAGCACGAAGACATATCGCTTGAACAACGCAATTCACTCAGCGACAAAAACGGCTTTACAAAGTAATTTACAGCGACTGGGACGGAGGCACGGGGTGAACGGAGGGCATTGCTCAGAAGAACGCACGTCACGCGCATGCAAAGACCGGAAAATTTCGCGGAGGCCTCGAAATGTCACCTAAGCGCTGTTCGTTGTATTTCACGCTTGTTAAGCCGTGTTATGTTTGGTAATGTTACGCATGTTGCGGTAATGTTCCTTGATACCTTACAAGGTAATTCATTACAAAATAATTCATGTGCTGTGCTGAAGCTGCTATTTCATCGACAGTGTCGCTTTGTTGAAAAGATGCTTCTAAGCTTAGCATTCGTGGACTAAGCATTTCTGAACGCTATTCACCCGGTATTGTAGCCTTGAGGTCAATGATATCTGAGGCATCAGGTCAGCATCGCGTAAACCCGTACTCTATGCGTTAGTTTGGCCACGTTTTCGTGACAAAGTTTGAGGAAATTGCCGATCATTTGGGGTGTCTCCACGGGCTTACCCCCAATGCCGCGTAGGTAAAGTAAACCCTGGGTAAAGTAAAGTACAGGAGCACGTACCCACTAAAGCATTGACCTTTTATTGCGACAGAGACTTGCCCTCAAGGCATAATATTCTGTGTGTACATGTGTATCATATGTGAGCCGTAACACCGGTGTTGTGAATAAAGTGAAAAAGCGCCTTGTGGACTTTATTAATATGTATCCAGCGGTCATAGCTGGTCGTGTCCCTGTAGGGAAGGCTGGCTTGCAGGAGGTGACGAGAGTGTTCCGACTGTAACCCTTGGTATGTACAGTGCCGTCCACTCTTAGGGTGAACTAGAGCACTGCACGGGCCGGGATTTTCGGCCCGGGCCCGGCCCGAGCCCGGAACTTGTTTTAACTTACCCGGCCGAGCCCGGCCCGGTGACTCAAAGTGAGACCCGGGCCCGGCCCGTACCCGAGGAAAAGGTTCGCCTACCCGGCCCGGCCCGGCCCGGCCGCAGATCGGGCCCGACATGGGCCCGATCTGCGGTCCCATGTCGGGCAATAATCTAGGTGGTGTTGCCCGAACACGAAATCGGCAGCAAGGTGTTTTAAGCAATAAATATATACGCTTCGGTGGCGCATGCTCCGCTAACAATTATACTTTAACCTATGGTAATTTCTTGTAAAAAGGGGCTCACGGTGGAAACAGCTGATCTGATATACTGGATGCTACGAATACCCGTCTGGTCGAGAAGAATCATTGAATAAAAAGACGAGGACACCGACCAAAAGAGAATAAAAACGCGTTGACTTTGCGGGACCCAGAATGGAAGCCTTGTTCACAATGATTGTGAACAATTAAGGCTCCCGTTCTGGGTGTCGAAACATCAACCATGGGGATTATCAAGAGCGTTTCGCTGCAGATATTGTAGCAAGGGAAGTGACTTGCAGCATGAGTTAACTTTCAATACTGAGCGCAATAAAAACAGAGCACACAAGGAACAGAACGCTGTCTTCCCTTTGTTTCCATTGCGGTCTGTTAAAATTTAAAGCATGCTCTAACGACAAAGCCAATCGTGCATCCTTCTGGATATGTAGCGCCTGTCTTCAGCATAGTAGCACCTCGCCACAGCAATAGAAATAGAGAAAGGAATCAAAATTCGTGATGTCCTTGTGACTACTAACCTAGACAAACATTAAAATGAAGCGCGCGCAGCACGTGTACTTTCAGAAATACGTATAAGCTGCTGAAAGGAACAAAAAAAAATATTTGTCACAGCATTCTTTTCGTCACGCCGCTGCTAGTATATACACTATAGCAGTTTTTTGTGGCATATTGTACAGCTTGTTTCTTCACATGTCATTGCACAAAAAATCAGATTATCAAAAGATACCGGCTTTAAGCACGCCATGCGCTGTTGCATTAGATATCCTGCCGCGATAAAGTTTCTCGCACTGCTTGATCTAGCGGCAGGGGAGTACATCTGCCTTGCGAATTGCGAAGGCGCCGCCAGTCTTTGTTTTTAACGTCCACCACTGGAGCAAATTTAGGATATCTCTGCGGACTTCTGCACAATGAACATACCTGCCCAGCTCATGGCTTCATTTCGAACGTCATGCCGCTCTTCAATGTCATAAAACTCCCCTTGAGGGCTTCTCCTTGCATTTTTCAGCAGTGTACGGTGTGCATGTTTTGCACCGCGCTCTATTTTTTTTTCATATTATAATGGTGTACGCCTTCCTAACGATATTGTACTGGTAGAGAGAGAGAGGAATAGATGAAAAGGGAAAAGCAGGGAGGTTAACCTGGTACAGTAACCGGTTTGCTACCCTGCACAGGGGTGGGGAAATGGGGGGTTGTAAAGAGGACAGAGAGAGAGAGAGAAATAAAATAAAAACTAAAAACAAACACACACACACACACACACACACACACACACACACACACACACACACACACACACACACACACACACACACACACACACACACACACACACACACACACACACACACACACACGCACACACGCACGACGTTCAAATCAAAGTCGTTGAGACGTTGGGTCCGGTCGATGGCGCAGGATTCGTTCTTCCGAAAGAGTTCGGTCGTCCAGTTTATCAAGTGCGTTGCCAAGCGACTGTCTCTGTAAACAGTACTGCGGGCACTCACACAGAACGTGGTGAATAGTCATTGGACTATGCAGGCATACGACTGACAGGAGGTGGACGAAGAGATCTCGATCTATTTTCGGGGTTTGTTTCAGTTTGGTAATAAAGGCGCGAATAAGGTTTTCGACGCTTACTCATATGATTCGAGGTAAAGGGACATCAATCACATGGCACGGAATTCGTAATTGTCTTTTTTTCAAGCCAGACATTTCGTAAGCGAATATACTTTTCCCGACGCTTTGTTTAATGGACCTATGCTATTCCTGCACATTCCAGTGCTGTTTCGGCAGTATCTTGTATCTCTCGCACTATATCTCAAACACGCGCCCCGCGAACCGCACACGACTGCCTTTGTCCCATTTTTTTTTTATTATTTTCTTTATAAGTACGTCCTTACTACATAGGCATGACAGGTCTAAAGCATTTTCTTGTGAGACGCCCCACGTGTCCACCATGCTTTGATACATAACCGTGAAAGAAGTCTATATTTCAGAATCGGCGTCCAGATTTTAGTCATTTTGGAGATAGGTATACATTTATGTTGTTGGAATCTCGTCACCAACTACCATTCAGAAATGACCGATATATGAGATATGGGAAAGGCATTTCAAATGGCAAAATTAGGTGACATTTGCTACAACCTATTCCGCACCCCCCCACCCCCTCCTATCCACTGTCCTGGGCCCTTGCGGGAGTAAAGTTTCGTGAATTCAGACCGTTAGCTGATGCAAGTTTGAGACCCCTGCTGTAGCGGAACAAGACGAAAGCTCAGACGCCAACAATGTGGGCGCACAAAGCAGGCTGTGCATGTCCATCTCGCGTGACATGACCACTGGGAGCCGTGACGGAGCAACGGAAAACGAATGTCTTTATAGGGATTCTATGTAACGAGACTCCGTGCAGTCCTTTCGTTTTAATGGAGTGCTGGAATATTCAACATCATTTCTCAACTTTAGAGCTCTTGCGATGATAAGTTATAAATTTATTATATTACTTTAATTACTGTCATCACAGAATAACATACGGGATATGAAATGATACAGAATGCGACCAAAGCCAACTCCAAATAGCTTGCCCCACATAAAAGTAGTAGTTTTTCGAGATAAAATGTGAAACATATATGCGCAGCGTCTCTGGAACAAACTTAAAAGGACACTAAAGAGAAGAATAGTTTTTTCCATTATCAGTAAATTCCTCGTTTACAATTCTAAAATAACCCCGCTCGCCGGAACGATACTCATAGTAAGCGCGAAAATGCGCGTGGCGACGCCACCTTGAAATTCGCGCAGCAGAAGTCGACACGTCACAGATTCTGACGGCGTCTATTGGGGCCTACGTAGATCCTAATGGGTAAAACTGAAGTAAATTAACCTCTGAGTGACTTAACATGCCAAGTTTGATGAAATTTTGATGAGCCAGTGCCCCCAAAATACGACGAATACAGTTTGAAATCCGTGACGCCACGCGCGGAGATTTCAGCGCAAAATTCTAAAATGGAAATTTGACCTTCATTTTTTCCTGTGGTAATAAACGTATGGCGTTGAAATGAATGACATCCGAGTTCTAAGAGTACACATTACCAGTCTAAACCCAGCACCTCCACCAAATGTCAAGAGACGTTCTAGGTAAGCAAGCCCTCATATGGTAGAGCGGAGCAGGGAGAACACAGGACACAGCACCGGAACAAAGGCTTTTATGACAGACCAGTTGTCCTCTTCCTTCTAAGCCCCATCCCCACTGCCCATTGCGGTCCAGTACAAGCGTTTCACTGTAGTGTCCCTTTAAGAATTGAGAAAAGTCCAGGCCCGGCCCGACCCGAGCCCGCCACCTCAAACCCGTACCCGGCCCTAAGCCCGGAGCTTCAGGCCCGAGCCCGGCCCGGGCCCGCTGTGAAACCTACTTTACCCGGCCCGGCCCGGCCCACGGGCCGGGCCCGGCCCGGGAGTATTCGGGTAGGCCCGAGCCCGTGCAGTGCTCTAGGGTGAACACGGCTCAGCGTGGCAGCGCTCTGCGGAGCGCCAGTGCAGCCGGTGCGGCCGCGCATTGAACCGAATTGGCGCAGGCGCACACGAGCGCGCCGCTCTTGCTGTACTACAGACAAGCGAGGCCGGCGCCTGGCTACCACAGAACGACACGCTCGAGCGATGTAGCAGACGACGTAAAGCAGCTCCAGTGTGTCCGTGCGCGCATGCGCCGCTATGCTTCGATGCGCGGCCGCGCCAGCTGCACTGGCGCTGCGCGACGCGGCCACGCTGAGCCGTGTTCACCTTAACAGTGGACGGTACTGTACAGTCGCGCTCAATATGACTTGCAACACGGGAGTGCGTGGCCTCAAGAGTTCAAAAATTGCGCATTGCTTCCACTAGCCTTTATTTCCATTACTGAACGCGTTTCTGTCACTTGGGTATGATCCCAAATAAGAAAATAATATTTAGTTGTTGAAATGAAAACAAGTTGAAGCCGTGCACCAGCTTTGAACCCGTGAGGCCACGCGCTCCCGTGTCGCAAGTCATATTCAGCGCGCCTGTACACATAAGATGGTACGCATCTGCTTGTATCACTGGGGCATGGTCTCTTTTTACTCCTCCACAACCCAGTTAAAAATAGAACAGAATACGACGACAGAAAATTCAGATGTTTTGTCGTATTTTGGGTCATGGAATGCTAATGTTATATTTTCCTACGCCGCGGTGCTCTGTTGGGAACCTGTTTTGCCAACAGGTTTCTGTAGTGCTACAAAAATTTCTAGAGTTATTGCAGAGACATTTCTGTTGTGACGATTTGGTGCCTATTGTGACAACACATTTTGCTGCGGTACCGCAGATGTTTATTGCAGTACACCCGCTCTCTTAAAAACACACACGCGACGAAATTCACTTTTTTTTGTCTCGACAAAAAGTGTCTCTCGCGCACTAGAAAACTCATTCGCCTCATCAGGAATACGTTGAAGTTACAGAGAAATCGTGTTGTAACAACAGCAATTACTGTCGTCCTGGTGGCAAATTTTGTTGTTCTCAACGGGGAATTCTGTTCCTTCCTGGAGAGGACATCGAGACTTTTTGACTAAAAGGTGGAAATTTTCAATTCTGCAGTTCCTGCTAGAGCGAACTTGGCTGAGAGAGTGCCTATTACTTACGAAGGGCTGGCGAGCTTTTTTGCCTCTTCTTTTATCTAGAGCAACGCATTCCCTGGTACCAGTACTCCGTCCTGTTTTCGAGTAGGCGCAATTCCGTCCGCATTCGTTCCCGCCCAAAGGATTGCACTCGCTCGTCGAAGCGCCTCGCGAAGTACTGGTACAGCTTCACGTCGACCGCGTTCAGCGAGCGCAGATCGGCCGCCAACGCTCCGCTGGGTGGGCGCTGGTACACCGGCTGCGTTGACAAAGAAAAACTGTGAGGGTGCGGGAAAAAACATGAAACGTACACTTATACGCTACATTACCAAGGCGAACGCCTTAGTTAGACGCCTCATCATACGCGAAAACTGACCATCTTAGGCGTCAACACGAGGGATGCAAAACACTATCATCAATTGATGACGTCACCATACGACGTCCTCACGATCCCACGTCATCACGATGTAATCATGACGTCATCATGTGGCGTCACATAAGGTGACGTAACATGATGGCGTCTTCACATGACATCATCGCCTGCTCAAAGGTGGACCGATCACGGAGGCAGTACGAAGCCTGGTGAAGTGCAGAAAGCCTGCAATGCCTCCGATCCTGAGGCAGTGCAAAACGACGTTAGGTGCAGAAAGCTTTAGGGGGGATTAGGGGGGTTGATGATCAATACGCTAACTGAGAAGTAAGAGCTGAAGACGGCTTTAGTCTTAGGCGAATGCATAATGACACCATGTACGTTTTTGTGATTAAGCTTGCAGGTCGACGTGAGACACGTCGTTCCATAAGTTGCCTCCTGCAAGCACGGAGCTAGAGTGTACTAGAATGGGGGAGTGGGTCCACACAGGGGCTCCGCGCTGAGGCGTTTTTTTCTGAAAATCCAGGTGGCGCACCATCGCCTTCACCTGAAGGTTACCATAGTTACCGCTGGTGTTGCCATGGTTACGGCCGGCGCGCGGCGGCCGCCGGCGGCAGCCTGCCCGTTGCGCATCAGTCGCGTCTCAAGCGTATCCCGCAGCGTTCGTGCAAAGCCGTGGACGGCGTTGCACCACGTCTCACGAATAATTCAACTAAAGGGAGGCACTACGTTTATTTTGCTCAATAATCACTCGTAGCTAATAGCAGCAGGGCTAGCTTCATTGCGTTCGATTCTTTTTTTCGCACCAGCAAGGTTGAAAGAAGTTGGCGAACAAATGGTAAAAACAACGCGCGAGCGGCGCTGCGTCGAGCAGACGATGCCGCGCCGAGCAGATCGACAGCTCGGCGCTCTCGCAGTCACCACGAGCGCTACCAGCCGCTTCTCCACCGTTCCCACCGTTCCAACCGCCGGAACAGACGGAGCTTCAGGGTGAAGGCGACTGCAGCAACACCGCAAATTTTCAGCGCTTTTTGCTTCACCCGCGCCGCTTGCCGCCCGCTTCAGTGGACCCACTCTCCCATTCTAGTACACTCTACACGGAGCTGTTTCAACACGGTGATAGCAAATCCTATAGTTTGCACTTAAAGCATGTCGTGCAAACTATAGCATGTCGTGCATCGGGCGCGGTATCGTACCGCGTGTCTCTTGCTTCAGAAGGTCTGTACGACTGCGCTGACCTACAAAACATCAATGCTCCAGAATGACAAGAGCACATAGTGGATATGAACGACAAAGTAACAAGCATAATTTCTGAAGCAGCGAGAGAGAGAGAGAGAGAGAGAGAGGAGACCCTTTATTAGAAAAAACAGAGATTTCTGCCGGCGTCTGCATAACGCTGGCATGCTACTCTGTATAGGGATGGGGAAGGGGATAAAAAGATTTCATAAGAGAGGGAGAAAAAGAATGATAAAAAAAGAACATAAACTAATATGAAATGTGCAAGTGAACCTGATAAAAGTATTTACAATTAGGGTGTCAGATAAGTTACGATTTTCCTATGTGAAGTATTCTATCATTAAAACCTTCCGACAAGGCAAAAGAAATTGAAGGCAAAACACCAAGGCAGCAAATAAGCAAACTCTCTCAAATCACCAAATACGAAATAAAGACGCGACAACAAGTAGAAACAACTACATTGAGATATAAAGTATCTGATCAACACTAGTGAACTCAGTGATGTACGGAACTATAACGTTAGAGACTGAGGCAGTAGTAAAAAAGGACGGCCACATCATGGCAGCTAAAACTCTGTATAACTGAAGGATCATAATTATTGCATTTAAACATAGCAGGAAAATGACATAAACAATTTCGGTGCCATAGTGAGGGTTATAAGATACTTCTGCTCTGCGATTTGAAGGTAGCTTTACACGTAAGTCAAGTATAAGTCACTCCACCTTGAGTGGAATCAAAATGGAACAGGACACCGACGTTGCGGGTGTAACTACAGTGATGACACTGAAGAGGCCCTACAACGCATGTCCCGCGTATAAACGGTCGGAGAAGATGGCGTACCAATCGATTTCATCAGATAGGCAAGGTATTACATTTAAAAAACTTCAAACACTTGACACACAATGCATCAAGACTTCAAATTTACCAGCGGTTTGGAAAAGCGTCAATGTTGCATTATCACACAGGAAGGGAGACGTAAAAGGCTTGAAGTACTACAGGCCCATTAGCTTACCTTTAGCATTGTACAAAATACTGACGTAGGTAGTTTCGAATTGTATAAGAAACACACTTGACATTATTTAGCCTAAAGAGTTACCTACCTTAGGGAAAGGGCACACTACCGGGTGCGCTATCACAGCCATGCAATCAATCTCAAGCATACTGTATCCCTAATCATCTAAAGAGGGGCCGCCAATTCTACCCATAGGTTTTGCCCAGTCGGACCTCCCACGTCACTTTTTTTATGCGAGAGGCAATGGCTATCCATGTTTTTTGACGATAATGGCAACCAAGAATTCTTGATGTTGCATTCAAAAAACTGTTTCCTTCCCACCTCCACCCCGGGAATCCGGGGACCAGTGGCGGTCTTTTGTGAGAAGAACGTCATCACTTCATTTTCAATTTTACATTCATTGCGGAGCTCGTTTTCTTGGGAGCTCGACCAACGTGAGAGATGAACCTGTTTCGCTCCCTCTCTAGCAGCGCATCGAAATTTTCGGCGCTTGAGCTTATTTTATAGAATATACCAGCGAAGCGTGCTCCGCGACCCACTTATTTTATCACCGCACTGTGGGTCATTCCTGTGGTTATCGCTTTGAGGTGATTATATTTCGTAAAACCAGATGCTTACTAAAATGTTGGAAGTTTGCTTATTTTTTTACTGACTATATTCTGTTCATTTTTTTTTTTTTGCTGTGTTTTAGGCAGTCTCAGCAATGCTCTTGGTCTTGCGGTAGATAAGTAAGTAAGTAAGTAAATAAATAAATAAATAAATAAATCCTTTTTCTGCGACTCACCTGTGGTTTGAAGAGCAAGATGGAAAGCCATAGGGTCTTATTTCTATGTTTTTGCATACTCATAATGATATTTATTTTATAAAAATTCGAGTCATAATACCGTTTTCTGCCATTTGGCTACAAATCTGGCGATAAAGTTAAATTGCATGACTACTTTGGCTACTCTTAGCTTGAATTCTGGCTCCTTTTCAAATCTACCCAACGGCAATTCTGCACGACTGTGCTGTCGACTGTCCAGAAGGGTGTGGCTTTTGCTAGGAAAAATCGCCCACTCTGTAAGTCTAGTTATCGCCATTACGCCCGCACAACACAATACGGACCCGAAGAAAACACATGGATGATGCTAACTTTTCCGCAAAAATATTGCGATATCGTTCATTGGCTGCCATTTAGGCTTCTTTTTGCGTGGCCGAGCCAAGCCCGAATAAAATGTTGCAATTTATGAAAGCAAATCCAAATTTTAGTAGTGAATACCGACCATGGTCGGCTATGTAAATATTTGCTGCAAATAGCTTTGAGGTATTTCGGTGACACGAGCACATTGGCAAAAAAAAAATGGAGCAGGTTCTATCATACTGCCAGTGTATAGGGAACTGCGTTGTTCTCAGTTCCGTCTCAAAATGTATTAACTCCACTACTAATTCTGAACATTACACATGAAATGTTTGTCTTGGACTGAGTTGGGATAATCTGTAGAAGCAAAATACTTTGCTTTGATAAGTTTTGATCCATGTTAAGTCTTAAAAGTTCCCGAACGTACGGTCAAAATTCACAAGAGTAAGAATCGACAAAGCGGCCTTTTAGAACGCGTTTGCCCCGAAAACCAAGCGCATATTTCTTCATCGTCCCTGAACTATTAAAAAAAAAAAAACACCGAATCGTTCGCGAGGGCAGTGGCTTGTAATCATTTTTGAAACTTGGAAAGGTAGTTGTGTCTAGTTCGCTAATTAACACAAGGCGTTAACTATATCAAAATATAGTTAACGCCTTGCGTCGAGTATCACTAGCTGGCAATTTGCTATATACTCGCATGGTAATTTCCTCCGCTTGAAATGCGACGCTTCAGCTGATGGTTTTACCCAAGGGAACAGGCCAATGCGCTGTAGGCAAAGACGCGAAGCTATGACGATGGCATTAGCAAGATGATGCACGTAAAATGCTGAAACACTTTACGCCACGCACTATCGCGATGGACTGAAACACGAACTGTTTCGCATTACTTTTCAAGCAGTAGTAGCCTGACGGCATTAAAAAGCCGCTAGAGTCATCCGTGATACAGTCGAGGACCACTTTGACATCTTTTTATTGCCACCAACATCAGGGCTCAATGAGAACAGTGCACGTTTCTATACGTCACCCCCTATACATACAAAGGATCTACAAAGAGAACGGCAAAGTACACCCCGGCGATTCCGTTTAATAATTGATATCTAGCCGTGATGTCTACAATAATACAAACCTATATCTACACAATAATTTAATATTGCTACATGCACGTTCCATATACACAATTTAATATTGCTACATAATAAACCAGCAAAAGTCCACAAGTAACCCAATGCACGTAACTCGCAATGCAAGACCAAAACTTTCATTTCATCGCGTCCTGTTCATTTATCATGAACAAAAACAAACTAGTTAAGCATAATGTGCATCAACGTTCTCGTGCAATGTAACCAGGCTGTCCTCAACCGAGTGAATATTGATGTGTTCAAGTGACAGGACTTAGGCCTAGGCTCACCGTCCGAGCGTTGATCTTGAACATGACGACGTCGTCCATCTCCCAGCAAAGCAGGTCGCGAAGCAGAACGAGTGGGACTCGTTCAGGCGCTCGACTACCATCACGAGGTCGAAGAGGGCGTCCACGTGCTCGAAAAAGGCTTCCACGGCCGAAGCGTTGCCGGCTTGAGCGAAGTCGAAGCCGAGGTCGAAGCTCATCTGGTCGAAGCCAAGCCAGCCACGACGTGGACCCGGGAAGAAGCTCCGCAAGATACGTCTTTGTGACTCATTTCGCACGGCGTTCGGAATCTCCTCCAGCTTAAGGTGGAATGACTCCTGTTGTGTT
>JALIZH010011510.1:0-79257 GCA_030522465.1 Rhipicephalus appendiculatus
GAAACATACGGCATTAGAGTTCTCGGAGTGCAGTTTGTCAATCTAAACCACGTCATTGTTTCACTTTAGTGTCCCTTTAAAGAGACACGTCAACTCTATTTGGGGTGTCATTGTACTCCCTTTTGAAAGTCGTGTGACTCCCAAGAGAGTTAACGAGCCCCCATTAAAGAGAGTCATATACGTGGCGAGTCAGGACTCACCGAAAGGAGTCACACATACGCTTCTCTTTTTTAAATGCGAAGCATTCCTTAGCGAACTTCTGCGACTTTGAGCGTATCTATCTATCTATCTATCTATCTATCTATCTATCTATCTATCTATCTATCTATCTATCTATCTATCTATCTATCTATCTATCTATCTATCTATCTATCTATCTATCTATCTATCTATCTATCTATCTATCTATCTATCTATCTATATCCCCTTCAGGCGCACATTATGATGCACTGTCCGGAAATGTCTAAATTTCGCACGTCATAATTCTAAGGCACTCATTATTACATTCCAAGAAAGAAAATGAAGAAATATGTTGTTTTTGCGAGTATTGCTAATTAATCTTAATTAGCGTGTAATTAAATATTTAATTATTCTGCAACCTCTAATGTATGATTTTTACACGAAAAGAAGGTAATCTTAGGCTCAAAATGCACACGCAGTTCGTTTCTGGCTCCATTCATTTTGAGCAAAGAAAAATAATATTTAAGAAGTTGGTTCTGGAACGCGGCACGTCCAGTGACCCGTCAAACATCGTAGTGCCTTCATAAAAGTGATCGGCTGCAGTCGTATGCAGCACATAGGGTTCAAGTCAAGACGCGTTGACTATGCAGAAGGTTCAATTATTCCTATGCGCAATGTATCTTGCCCTTTCTTTCCCACTAGTCCGAGGAACTGGCAAAACAAGTCGCGTCCACATATGTGGACGCTGCGCCTGAAGGGGATATAGCCGCCTACGATATTGCGCTCTTGCGGCCATTTCGTTGATGGGATATACACCAAAATTGGTATGCCACGACATGACCGTATGAAGAACATAAATGACGCGTTATAATATGAAAATCATGTTATGGATGGCATGAACAACATGCCAGCCCGTAAGAAGATCACGAGCTTCGTGATGCCAGTAGGCGGGAAAAGAGTGTGGCACACTCGCCGTCATGGCTACCAGTGGCGCTGACTAACACTCCCCAGGTTTGAAGGCACATATTGTTAAATATTAGAAGAAAATGACGATGATGGGACTAGCGCGTGTAGCGAACCGCTCTTGGCTCGCACTTGACTGATTTGGAACGGACAGCTATGGACGCGTTGCAGCTGTGCTCCGGGCAATAAAGTCGCCCCTTTTCCATCTTTTCCACGCTTCCTTTCTTCTACTCATATATACCCCATGAAGTGGACGGGTGGATGTCCGCCGCTGTAGCTCATTTGGTAGAGCATCGGACACGTTATTCGAAGGTCGCTGGTTCGGTCCCTGCCAGCGGCAAGTTATCTTTTCGTCCACTTTTCTTTCTAAACATTCACAAAAGTTCAAGTAACACCCCCTAAACTTTCTTTCGCTTCCTTGTCTGTTAGTTCTAATTATTGTTGTGTCTAACAAAGAAGACGAGCCCTTAAAATTCCCCATATGAACAGCATGATTTACATGTCACGGTCTTGGGGCTCTTTCGGCCGTTTCGTTAAGTTGATATACACCAAAATTTGTATGCCATGACAAAAGTGTATGAAAAAACGTAAGTGACAGATCCTAAAGTGCAAATCATTACACGCATATCGTGACTAACATGACATTGCCTCGGAACGCTTGCGGCTGTTCAAATAAATGAATATAGACTAAAATTGGCATTGCGTGACGTGCCTGTATGAGGAACACATATGACAGGTGGTAACATGGAAATAATGACATGCATGTCATATAGGGCATGATTTACATGCCACGCTCATGCTGAGCTCGCGGCCGTTTCGCTAGCTTGATATACACCGAAATCGTTATTGCTAAACGGAAGTGTATGGAGAACATAAATGACAGGTGGTAACATGAACATGATGACGTGCATGTCATATAGGGCATGATTTACATGCCACGCTCATGGAGCGCTCGCTTATTATACACCAAAATTGGTATTGCGTGATTGCGTGACGGGACTGTATGAGAACATATACGACAGATGGTAATGTAAAAATAATGACGTACATGTCATGTTCAGCACGATTTACATGCCACGCTCATGGAGCGCTCGCTGCTGTTTCGCAAGCTTGATATTTACCAAAATGGATATTGCGTTACGTGACTGCATTACGAACATACATGAAAGGCGCTAACATGAAAATCATGACATGCATGTCATATAGGCCATGAGTTATATGCCATGCTCATGGTGCGCTCGTTGCCATTTCGCTAGATTGATGTATACATCAGCATTGGTGTTGAGGGACGTGACTGTATGACGAACATAAATGAGAGGTCCTAACATGCAAATCATCACATCAATGTCATGTACGGCATGATTTACCCGAGGCTGTTTTGGTGTGCTTCCGGTCGTTTTGTTAACTGGATATACAACAAGATTGGTATGGCATGGCATGAGTGCATCAGGAACATAAATTATAGGTCATGCATTGTATATATCAGAAAATAAGTTTCATTAGAATAGTGTATGCCATATTGTACGTGCATGTATGCATGACAAACATGCAATAGTGAAGTACATGTCGGGACATGAATGACTTGATTTGCCTCAAAGACAAACAAGGTTATGCCTGCAGCTCCTTGCTGGCTGCTTCGCATTACATCGATTCCCCCTGTGCGTGGGATCTGGCAGATTTTTTTTAATGCGAAGCATTACTTTGCGTACTGTAAGCACTTTTGCGTTTCTATCTACGTATCTATCTATCTAGCTGCCTACGTCTGAGTGCTCTCGTGATCGCCTGCTTAACTTGGGGTAGACCAAAATTTGTATGGGAGGGTAAGAGGTATTGACGAATATGTCTGGCTGGTCATGACATGAATAACGTGCAAATCCTGTCGCGTACATCGTCAAACCCTTTCCTGCAGACACGTGTGGCCATAGGTCGGCAAAACTTTTGGAATTCACTCAGACTCACTCATGAAACATATTTTTCGCTTAGGGCTCACTCGTACTCAGACTCACCAAAACTTTTGTGAGCCGGACTCACTCGGATTCACACTCACGAAAATTTTCTACAACCGGACTCACTCAGACTCAAGCTCACCAAAACATTACTGACCCGGGCTCACTCAGACTCAGACTCAAGACTCGATCTGAGTCTGAGTGAGTTCGAGTGAGTCGACTCATGAGTCCGTTAGCCTAGAATTAGGATTTTCGACCATGGTGTCAATGCGCTTTAACACAAATATATCACGTAATCGGTGCTCTTCTTGATGCCTTTTGATAAGGTACGTGCGAATACGAGTTATGAGTGCTCGCAAACCAGTAAGGTCATTTTTATTGAAAGAGATGGTCACATAAGATATGTTTATCAAGAACTCCTCTGGAAGAATTGGCGGAGGGGGGAGCTCAAGACACCCCCTACGTAATTCGCACCTCTCATCCATAAATATTGAAATGTTTTATGAACGACACTGCTTCAGAATATGTGAGTGGACGTGAGTATGAACGTGAATCCAGGTAAGGCTGATAGTAATGCTGGAGATGAGTGCATAGGACCATAGGTCGGCAAAAAAAGTGGAACTCACTCAGACTCTCTCAAGAAATATATATTGCGCTTTGAACTCACTCGGACTCAGACTCACCAAAATATTACTCACATGCACTCACTCAGACTCACGGCTTGATCTGAGTCTGAGCGAGTCCGAGTGAGTCGACTCATGAGTGAGTTCGCCGACCTATGCGTGTGGCACATACCCGAATACCACGGGCCGCGGTATGCGGGTATGCGCCACAGGTGTTTGACAATTTATATCAACCCAGGAACGGCGAGGACAGACATTAGTAATTTAAATGCGAGAGCGTAAAGAAAAACCGACATCGGCCGCGTTTACCCGACGAATGCAAATAATAAATATCAGGGTCCCAGCAGGAATCGAACCCAAGCGATCTGCGTGGCAATCAAGTGTTCTACCAGAGAGCCACACCAGGACTCGGAACTGCTTTGGAAAAAGACCCTATGCAGGCGTAATGTTGGTGAAACGTCAATTGTGGTTGCAGTGCTGGCTATCTAATTTTATAAACATTACATATGTACTCCTATGAGGCAGGCGTCATGTCGGGTTAACGTCAATTCTATATTTAAGCGCCATCCACTGTAGCTGGTCCACGAAGCACTATCCAGGGCTACCATCCTCGCAAGCACAAGTGCTACATATCAGCTTACCGCTTCTGGTGTTGGTAATACCCATGTTTCTGTTGGCATCGACAGGCAACTGTAAACAACTGGTTATTTGAAACATATGCGACTGTTCAACATATGTCTGTGAGTAAAACATTTGTACATATCTTTGACGTAATTTCATAACGTTTCGCTCAATAAAAAAATTACAATGCAGTCACCCTGCCTCCGCATGCTTCGCATAACATCGATTCCCATGGTACTTGGGATCTGCCAAATTTTTTTTCTTAGAGTGCAGCCAGCCACGTGTAACTTTTTCTTTACGGCATGCTTACTTACGTTGCTTATTTATTTAATGCTTATTTATTTCACGCACAAATTATGGACGACGCAAGATCGGTTCACCCGAAGGTCGCTGGTTCGATGCCGGTCGCGGCGGTCGCATTAAAATGCTTGAGGCCCGTGTAATTAGATTTAGACGCACTTTAAAGAACCCCAGGTGGTCGAAATTTCCAGAGCACTTCTCTACGGTGTCTCTCATAATCATATCGTGGTTCCGGCGCGTAAAACGCCAGCAAATTACTTTTATTATTATTATTATTATTATTATTATTATTATTATTATTATTATTATTATTATTATTATTATTATTATCAAGAAAACTGCGCGAAAAACGTGGACCGAGGGATAGAAGAACAGCGGATATTCGAATTGTAAGGTTCGGCTCGTGTTGCGAGAGATCCGGATAGAAGGAGCTCGTCAGCATTGCCTACCTGCATGGTGTGTCGCAGCACCTCATGAACGTGATCGCGAAGTATGGTGTTCACGTGGTGTTTTCTGCGAGAGATAAGTTAAGCAGAATATGTGGGGCTGTCGAAAAAAGGTGGAGGGCAGTGCACAGAAGTGGTTTGCGTGTAAGGTCAAACAGAGGGATGGTCTGTCAGACTGTGGTAAGAGGGTGATATACTCTTTTCCTCTTTCTTGTGGCAACAACTATGTCGGTCAGACCGGCCGCTGTCTCAACGAAAGGTTGAATGACCACCGGTTATCTATGAATGGACAACCTTCAATCAACCTGTCATTACGCTGTCGTGATGGTAATTGCAGCCCGGTTTTCCGAGGAACCAGAGTCATCGCGCGGCACGAAGAACGTACGACTCGTGCGCTTCTTGAAGCTCATTTTATTTTCAAGGCTGGAGATAGTTGTGTCGCCAAGCCCACCTTGGCATTACACCAAGCAGAGATTGGTTATCTTGATGCGTAAATTTCTGGTGTTTAAGCGCGCACATGTGGTCTTTGTGTTTTTTTTTTCTTTCTTTATACTCTTCGTGTTTTCAATAAAAATCTCAATGCGCTTGTGCCGTTCTTTTCTCCCTTCCTCCCCGTTTTTCGCGCAGTTTCCCTGATAATGAAATACCAACTCACCCAACCGTGTATTCTTATAATAATAATAATAATAATAATAATAATAATAATAATAATAATAATAATAATAATAATAATAATAATAATAATAATAATAATAATAATAATGATGATGATGATGATGATGATGATGATAATAATAATAATAATAATAATAATAATAATAATAATTTTTTCTTCTTTTGGCTTTTTTACACTCTCTCATCAATCACGTGATTGATGAGAAAGTGTAAAAAAAGCCAAAAAAGAAGAAAAGAATAAAAAAGAACAGGAAAGAAAGAAAAACAAAGATAAAACAAAAACAAAAGAGCACATGGCATGGTCAGTCGAATGGCCACAGGCTTTCGTCGGACACACTTTGGAATTTACAAAGTGTCCTTGAATTTTTGGACAGCAGTTATGTGGCCTTCTCGCTGCGAGCACCGCCCATGCCCATTTCTTCTTGATTTCCACCAAGATGTCCTTAGCAGACGTTTTCTGTTTGTCCCACTCTGCTCACTTCTTGTCTCTTAAGGTTACACCTATCATTTGTCTTACTGCGTCGTCCTCAGTTTGAGTTTAACCTTTTCGTCAACGTTCAGATTTCTGCCGCTCTAGAAAGCGCCGGTAAGATCAGGGTTGCCGTTGGGTGGACATGAAAAGGCGCCAGAACTCACGCCAAAAGTATACAAAATAGCCATGTCATTTGATATTATCGCCGAATTTCTAGCCAAATTGAACAGAAGCGGTATTATCAACAGAGTCTTTAATATTGATGAATAAATAAAACCATTTTGAATAAGTAAAACCACAAGTTTAAAAAAGAGCCATGGCGCCAACTGGAAATTTCTCGTCGCCAACGGGGTCCAAAAGTAGTCAATTTGGCACAAGGTAGCCACCAACGGCAACCCTTGGTAAGATGACGCTGTTATATACACTACTCTTGAGGGTTCCCATTAATATTGTGTCTAACAAAGAAAAACGAGCTCTTGGAATTTCCCCTTCTTTCCTTTCTCTTGAGGGATACTAATTAAAGTCACATTCATTATCTCAGAATGCCTGCCAAATGCGCTCCACCCATCCTTATAATTCTAACTAGTTTAGTCTCATTGTTCGGACCTGGAGTATGTCTGAAAATGAATGAGCAGAAAACTACAGTAGCGTACAATACCCTTGCAAGAGAACAACGCCTTGCGATAGCTAGCGATCGCTTTGGAATTGGTAAATGAACAGGTCTACTTGGGGCAGGCAGTGACCGCAGTGCGTGTGTGAACTGTGGCAATGCAATGTTTATCAGCAGGCACCGTCTAGATCAACAAGCAGATTTTACGCACGTGTCGTCGGACATGATATCGAGAGGCATGAACGATAACACCCGCTTTCTTTCCGATCGTTGTCCCCATAGTGTAAAACGAAAACGTTTAACGACAAATGTAACCGCTGTAGACAAAAATACCGTTGCCCCGACTGCATTGAACAGTGACAGAAGCGGGACTGGGCGTGAAAACGACCTGACTGCGTAGCCGCAGCGTGTGCAGCCGCAGCCTCTGTCTTGGCTGCCTTCCATGTTCTCAATAGTAGAAGGGCTTTACGGCAGAGCTTTCTCACTCTAGAGTAGAGTAGAGTAGAGTAAAGTAGATGCTTGAAACTGCGGCACACACCCACGCGGAATGGGCCAAGAAGAGGATATTTTTGAAAAGACAATTCTTAAATTAAAGATAAAATTTTTTTCTATTTAGAATGAAAGAAGTAAAATTGAAACAAACAAAAAAAAATGTTAGGAATGGAATTATAGAGCAGTATAATAATAATATCTGGGGTTTAACGTCCCAAAACCACGATATGATTATGAGAGACGCCGTAGTGGAGGGCCAGGCCCGTAGCCAGGAATTTTTTTCGGGGGGGGGGGGGGGGGGGGCACTTGTTGAAGGCCTTAAAAAACACCTATATTTATTATTTGTCCTTGGTAAAACACCCCCCTCCATCCGAATTTCAGGGGGGGGGGGGGGGAAGCGTCACGCAGGTCACGTGACAAGAGCGGGGCGTGAATGAAGAAATCAAAGAAAGAAAGTGATGGTGATTATTACGCTCGAAATGATGACGGTTGTGGTGGTGACGATGACGGTGATGATGATGATGATGCTCGAAATATGTAAGAGTGCGTATTTCAAATCTAGCAGCGGATTTACGACACCAGGTGAGCTCGCTAGCCAATCTCACGCGCTCACAGCTTTGCTGTCCGACGATTTTCACGGCGCGGAAATGGCTGAATATTTTTTAAACGTTACTTCCGCTTTTAGAGCAACCTCTACCTTTTATCGTTTCCCCTTTGTTGAATTTTATTTCGAGAGAAGGACCTCACAAAAGACCCGATTGCTAAGTATGTCTTCTGGGAGGGTTCGTGGCTCACGCTTCCTTACGGTCTCGCCTGATAAAGACAGATATATAGGCATCGCCTCTAGCCCGAGCATGCGCAGATAAGTTCTCGTGCCTACTTTCTTTTCCGCCGCTGCGCGCCTTTCAGTTGTTAGTGGACGTTTGTGTCTTCCTGACTTTGCCTTTGTGTCCGTGTTTGCTCGCGCAGTCTTAATTTTAACACCAAGATACGCCGCGTGATACGTGAGGACACGTCTTGTTGCCAGCGGTTGCAGTGAGAAGAGCCGTTGGATAGGCGTCGAGGAAGACGTCTCGATGGCGGTAACGGTTGCGGACATTCAGCGACTGGCCGAGTCCAAGCTGGAGGAAAGCGCGAGGACTTACATCGCCATCGGAGCGGGCCAGGAACAGACCGTCGCGGACAACACACGAGCCTTCCAGAGGTACGTGCACGCATACGTGACTCCGCAAAGCGTAATGAGTGACAGAACTTCACCAACAAGCGGGGAGCGTACAGCCTACATATTTGGTATTTGTTTATTTTATGTATGATTTCTCTCAGGTTCAGTAACGCTGTTGTGCGAGCAAAGATTGTGTGGAAAATCGCAAAAAAAGCAACAAAACGCGACACACGTCTAACGCACGAGAGAAAAAAAAAGATAAGGCAATATGAAATGCCTAAATTTAGAAAATGTACACATGGCGGTCAGCGCAAAAAAAAAAAAAAAAAAAAAAAAACACGAAAAACAAGAAAGTACACGACACAAGCGCTGTGTAACATCTGAAAGTTTAATGAAAAAAACAAAAAAAAAAAAAAAAAAAACATGGCAAGTATAAACCAGAAAGGAAGGCACTAACAAAACCTTATCAACCCCGACCAAGCATCTAATCACGTATGCTGTAGATATGAAACCTCAGCATCAGTGAGAGCAATTGAAGGCTGACTCAGGCACCTGTCTTTCGCTTTTATTATTTCAAACGCTTCTGCGATTTCACGCATGCGCTGGTCCTTGTGCCTCATCACTACAGTGGTTTTGTTTAGCTCAGCTGCGAAACCGCACTGCCGGCAACGGAAGGACAGATGCCTGGACGGTGTACCTTTCAGAGAGCTAGCGTGCTCTCTTAGGCGGACGGTGAGACATCGCCCCGTCTGCCCAATGTACGTACCACCGCATGACAAAGAGATGGAGTACACCACTCCACTGGCACAGTCGGTGAAACGCTTAGAATGCTTTATAGAGCACAATTCACCGCTGGCAGAGGCCGCCCCTTCTGCACCCTTTCGCAGGAGCGTTTGAAATAAAAGCGAAAGACAGGTGCGCGAGCCAGCCTTCAATTGCTCTCACAGATGCTGAGGTTTCATATCTACAGCATACGTGATTAGATGCTTGGTCGGGGTTGATAACGTTTTGTTAGTGCCTTCCTTTCTGTTTGTATATGCCATGCTGTCTAACAACTTTCAGTTGTTAGACGGCGCTTATGTCGTGTACTTTCTTGTTTTTCGTGTCCTTTTTGCGTTGACCGTCATGAGTATGCATAACTATCCCAATTTGCGACATTGTTACAAAATGTAGTACATTATTACAAAGTGTAGGCTTTAGTGAAGTAATAAAAATTACTGCGTATTCAATATCCGTCTCCCCATCCGCAAAAATAAAGTCTTTCAAAACGTTGAACAGAACTGAAAGCCAAAGTGTAAAACGCACCACACTGAGTAACACCACGGTAGTCTCGCGTTTCAAAATGCGGCAGAATGCTTGTTAAAATGACTCATGGATAGTGGAAGCACAGATGTATTCAATTCTTTGGTGTTTATGTGGTGTCTATGTTTCTTCTTTAAGTATTGTAGCCCCACGGAAACTATTACGACATTTGTGGATGTAACATCAATTGCAGAGGGCGCGGCTATCGATCATGACTAATGTACAATACATCGTACAAGTCAAACGTGAATTATCTGCACAAAACAGGACTGCGTCCTGATGTTCACATTCAGAAATAATGACGTGTGGCAACTCAGGAATATATAGAAAAAAAATATTTGAGCAGCATTTGTGAAATATGCCAAGGCAAATCATTACAGTTTTAATTTTTAAGGAAAAGAACTGTGCTTGTACTTGTCTGTCTAGGTTGAAAGCTTAGACTAAACTTTGGATGTGAAGGGTAGGACTACTGGAAGGTTCAGCGATCATAATTCATATAAAGGGGTAAGGAAGAGCATTTATTGCGATAGCAATTATATGGACACTCTTGGGTCATTTTTGCCGTTGCCGTCATGCCCCGGATATGTATATGTATATATAAAAAAGGCACAAAGAAAAATAAATCAGAAGAAAAAAATTCCCAGACACCCGACCGGGGCTTCGAACCAGCGACTCCTCGCTCCGCAGCGCGCTGCGTTAGACCACTCAGCCACATGCCATGCATGCGCCGGCATGTAACGCCAAACTACTTATAGGCACCATTTACCGCTGGCGGTATGAAGATATCGCAGGAGCTTGAGCGTGTTTTCTATCACGCAACGCTCGTATATTTTCTTTCAATTTGAAAACTGCCCTCCATTTTCCTCTGAAACAAAGAATGCTGCGTATGCAGGTCTTGGCTGCTTGCTTCGCATTACACCGATTCCCACAGGGTGTGCAATGAGTCGGAATTTTTTTTACTCCATTCTGTGATCTTCTACTCGTCGCATGGAGTACGAAGTCACTCCTTTCAAGAGAGCGGTTAGCTGCCCGATGAAAGAGCCCGACCAATTTTAGGAGTAATGCGCTTCTTCTGAACGAAACAGCGAGTCTGAAGGCCGACTTTCCATAAAGTCAGCTTCTGATGAATGTGTTTGGGAAAGCTCTTGTCTACTCTACATTGAAGTAGAGTTGAGCCGCTCGTATACAGTCCCGATGCTGACACTGTGTGTGTGATCTTCTACTCGTCGCATGGAGTACGAAGTCACTCCTTTCAAGAGAGCGGTTAGCTGCCCGATGAAAGAGCCCGACCAATTTTAGGAGTAATGCGCTTCTTCTGAACGAAACAGCGAGTCTGAAGGCCGACTTTCCATAAAGTCAGCTTCTGATGAATGTGTTTGGGAAAGCTCTTGTCTACTCTACATTGAAGTAGAGTTGAGCCGCTCGTATACAGTCCCGATGCGGACACTGTGCATGGAGCCAGCGCCTATGTGGCATTCGACCCAGTAGGGATATGAAAGGCATATATCTAAGTCCGGCAAGCGCCCTTGCTTTGAGACCTCTCTTGTGTAGGATTATAAAGCAACAGCTCGTGAAGCCCTGTGGAATAGCACCCTCTGGGTAGCGCAATTACGTTCTATTCAAGGATGGCCGCTGCAAGAAATTCGAGAGTGGATTTTGGCATTCGTGGTCCATATTCCGTAAACCTGTCCTTGGGAAGCCATCGCACAAAATCAGGCTTGGCGAAACTCATTCGTGTAAAGCAGAAGTGATATCCAAAGATGCGTCAGCTGCTCTTTGTGACCAGAAGGGACTTCTCCGCGTTTAAAGTACTCCTCACCAGGTGATATAGCAAATTTTAGTTAGACGCTGGAAGTTGTTGCGCGTACGATAAGGAGCATTATGCCACAAGGATTTTTCTAATCGGTCCATCAGAAGCTGAGAAAACCAATTCTTTGAGGCAGCGTGACAATGCTGCGAGGAGGCGAGCTTGAAAATTTGCCGCTCGCCGCGTGTTGCCATCGCAAGCCAAATGCCTTTCCTGTTCTCTTCGGCACGCGAGCGGGAGGATCACATGACGCATACGCATGAACACGTCATGCGCACACAATGTCACGAGCGAATGACGTGCCCGAACCAGTCCTAGCCGGCGAGACGCGAGCGGTGTTGTAGCGGCGTTCTCTGCGCTTCGTCTCTGCAAGTTTTGCCCAATGCGCCCTCGCCGATCACTTGGCTTTCAACCTATTACTGAGCGGGCAAGCTGCGACATTTGTACGGACGTGAGACTAGCGGTGTGCCACATGAATATTTAGTTAGACACGGGAGGATAAAACACATGGTTGATCCCTCCGTCATAGCAATCGGTATAACGCGAAAGTGAAAATTGTCCTTACAGAAGCAGTTCAATGTTTACTGTACATTGATATAAAAGAGCTTGCACAATGTCCATTGGTGTTTGACAGTTACAGTACCGTTTAATGTGGATGCATCCACGTTGACGCTTGGTGGCACATCTGTATCCCGACGACTAACGTCTATGAGCAATGATTGAACAAACCCTTGTGGTGTTATATGCTTGTGGTAGCTGTACAGTGAGAGCGGAATCAGAGAAAGCGAGGTGACATCCAGAAGAGCGTCACTGACTGGACGCCGAATTGTGGCTTAGGTCGCCTACTCGCGGCATGTTAGAGTAACTGAACACCACTGCCCGACCACAGGGAAACCGTTGGCCGGCTGCGATTTTTCGCTGGGCGAGTGGAGTAGCGGCCACGCTAAGCACTCGCACGTCGCAGAGCTACCTTTGATATGGATGGATGCTATGAGCGACGCCGACGCTGGGGGGTAAGGTCGCCACCTGGCAGTGTGTTAATGCACCGACAAAATTGCACTTTTCCTATTCGAAACGCCCCGAATGGTACGGACGCGTAGAAACGACGCTCTGAAGAAACTAATCGTGAATTTCACAGTTATGATGCATTACTTCACTTTAGCAAGAGCACTCTGAGAGGACACTGGTAGATATAAAAGGCGTGTTTGTAATGCCTACAGAGTATGTGACCGTGGCGCAGTGGATAGCGTGCCCGGGATCTCTTCTTGCGGACCAAGAGGTCGTAGGTTCGACTCCCGGTGGCGAAACTTTTTTTTGTCTTCTGATCATTTGCGTTTTTTCGATGACATTTCCGTGACGGAAATACGTCACTGAAATCTTGGTGGACCCCGGCATAAAACACTTTCGTGTTAAAATTGAAGTACACTGTACATTCCTAAGTGTGTTCGGCGAACGCCTGTGCCCATTGAGACGGGGTCGATCAGAATGGAACGCGATGCGCGCTTCTTCCTTCTTGGATGATTGGACACTCTGGGCACAGCGACGCGACGCAAGGAAAGCGCGAGCGCTGTGGAGTCCGACGCGAGGCGCGATCGACGCGACCGGCGTCTTTTGGCGCACCCTGGCGGCCACCTGGCACCGTGCCAGGGCCCAGACGTAGGGACAGGCGGACCGCCCACACCTTGCGTCAGACGCCACCGCGTGGCAGGAGACGCAGAGGGGTCATTCCGCGCGCCGCGCTTTAAAAGGAGAAGAAAAATGAAAGAGCTTGGAGTTCTGCGTTGTCGGCACTTGCGGCGCGTTGCTCAAACACAAAGGCGTAAGAACTGTGATAGTTGATAGTTCACGCTTGTCCTGTGTATACCTGCGCGTCCTTTTCGAGCGTCCTTCTTTGCGCTTCAGTGGGAAGCTGCAAGTATCCAGCTGCTCGTCGGTCTTCGTGTGACATTCCAGTTTCTTGCTATCGCATTCATTGCTTCGCCCTTGCGGCGAAACTGTGGCTTTTTATCTAAGAATAAGTCATTTCAAGTGAGAAGAAACTTCAAACCTTTAAAATTTTGGTCTGTTAACAAGCAGAAGTTAAGAATGTCTTTATAAAACCTAAAACAGATAAAACGTCCGTGTTCCTTCTGTGTGAATGTGAAAATCTTGTCACTATCATTTTCAAGTGCGCATAGGCTTCGGGTTCGTATTAAATCTAAGAAATGTACAGGCTAGTATATTGGTTTGCATGTCTAATTTCCATAAGGAGCCGCAGGAACAGTGTGCTTGAAGCCGACAAATCTTTCTCGTGATTAGGCACATTACTTCGATATGCTTGTATAAGCTAATTTGTGGGAGAAAAGAAGTTCAAAGATCTTAAACTACGAGAATAAATATTCTTGCAAGGCGGAGAACAGGTGTAAATTATGACCGAAAAGGCGCAAGCTTACGCCTTTAAAGCTTGAAGGGCGCTTAAGCTTCGCAATTAAGAGAAGCCGCGATAGCTTTTCGGGCCCCGTTCCATCACCTTTTCATTCATTTTCGATACTTCGCTTGTCGTTGGACACGTCAGCCGTTATGTGAGAGATGGAAGGAAGGACGGAAGGAAGAAAGAAATAAAGGAACGAAGGAAGGAAGAAGTGGAAAAACAGGGAGGTTAGCCAGTTCTTAGACCGGCTGGCTACCCTGTAAAACAGGGAGGTTAGCCAGTTCTTAGACCGGCTGGCTACCTTGTAAAAACAGGGAGGTTAGCCAGTTCTTAGACCGGCTGGCTACCCTGTAAAAACAAAGAGGTTAGCGAGTTCTTAGACCGGCTGGCTACCCTGTAAAAACAAGGAGGTTAGCCAGTTCTTAGACCGGCTGACTACCCTGGAAAATTGAGGAGGTTAGCCAGTTGCTATGCCGGCTGGCTACCCTGTAAAAACAAGGAGGTTAGCCAGTTATTAGACCGGCTGGCTACCGTGTAAAAACAAGGAGGTTAGCCAGTTCTTAAACCGGCTGGCTACCCTGTGTTGGGGGAAGTGGTAAGGGGGATAAAACTGGTAGAAAAAAGCGGTTACAAAAAGGAAAAAGAAGAGCAAGAAAAGGAGAGAAAAGGAAAAAGGAGAATTCCAATACTGCTTCAAGTCTGTCACTGAGACCAGTTGTCCACAAGAAACACTACAGTGATTTCAACCTTCTGTGCTGAGGACGGAACCACTGTCCCAGAAATGTCGTATGAGCGTATGACATTAGCCGTTGGAAAGCTCTCCTAGGACGTTTACTGCAAGTGCAGTGGCGAAGTGCCCACTAGGCCGTTTTTTGAAGCGGTTTGTGAAGTCACACGGACTTCGAAAATATGTGCACCTACGTAGCTGCACACTTTGTTGATTCTGTGGCTGATGATGATGGTTATTGTGAATTATAATTTAGCTCTCTGCATGGGAACCAATCACAGGTCACGCAGTCCGCATGGTGTCACGCCGGATGCTATTGTACGCGAACGTTGTGAAATAATAAATCTATTCACGTGCCGTCTGTATATAGGGCGTTTTTCGGCGGTAGTTTAAAAAAAAGTCTGCGTTTTCGGCATGTGAGAGCCATCGTAATGTCATCGTTTGTATTGTGAGTAGATGACTATAATTATTAGCAATAATTATATGCCTTACGGAAAAGAAAAATCACTGGCGTGGCTCTGTGGTCGAGCACTCGGCTGCCTCGCAAAGTGCCTGGGTTCGATTCGCGCTCGAACCCCGAAGCTGCCCCGTTGTATTGATGCTGCTCCGCCACCCTGCGAAAGCTTTCTGCACCTAAAGTGGTTTTGCAATGCCTCCAAGGTCGCAGTCACCTTCACATGCATTGCCTCCGTGATCGGACCAGATTTCACCAAGTTAGATGCGATGTGTTGACGTCATCAGGTGGCGTTATGTCACTGTGACGCCACGATGATGTCACCAAATTTGACGATCTTTGACGTCACCGTGGTGTCATATTTTGACGTCATCTCATGACGATTTCTTGCATCACTATTTCGTGACGCCGCGGGACGCGAGACGCCGCCTACGCGGGATGCCCAAGGTCAAATTTTATGTCAGGCATCTAAGGATGCCAAGGCATCTAAGGCTTTCGCCTTAATGTGTGACATCGCGTAGGATTTACACATCGTGGATAACTGATCTCATTCACCCGGGCTTTCTGACCCAGGCTTCGCTTCAGGCCCCGCATCCTCGTGGACGTGGATACGATCAGGACGTCGACCACACTGCTGGGACACGATGTTCCTTTTCCCGTTGGTTTGTCTCCGTCCGCGACTCACAAGATAGCGAACCCCGTCGGAGAGGTCGGCACGGCGCAAGGTAGGTTTTACGTGCCGTATTATGCTACACGACCTCTTCCCCTCCGTTAACTTGCAATATGGTCATCAAAAGATTAGTCAGAAGGTCAGGTACAGAAACAGATAAGTGCCGGAAAGTGTGTGAAGGTTCGGCTGTGTAAAGGGTTGCGGCCAGTGTTTATGCATAATTACAAAGTTCTGCCTACGAGAAAGAAAAGAAAGAAATTAAGAAATAAATTAAGAAAGAAAGGAAGGAAGAAATTAAAAAAAGAAAGAAAGAAGGAAAGAAAGAAAGAAAGAAAGAAAGAAAGAAAGAAAGAAAGAAAGAAAGAAAGAAAGAAAGAAAGAAAGAAAGAAAGAAAGAAAGAAAGAAAGAAAGAAAGAAAGAAAGACGAATATGCCAACTAAATTGCCTGATCGACCAGCCCATTCGCTGATTTTTACTGTTGCGCGTATTTCACTATCCGTTTGCTGTAGTATATATTCGTTAACTTCTTATTTTTTATTTTGTTAGTTCGCGTAATTTTTTTTGAGACTTCATGAAGTTTTGCGTGCTTATTTACTATTGCAGCTGCACAGGAGGCTGGCACTGTGATGATTCTGAGCTGTCTGAGCAGCGTGATGCTGGAGGACGTCCGGGCCAAGGCACCAGGATGCCTGATCTGGCAGCAGGTCTACCTCTTCAGCGAGAGGTGCCTCACTGAGAACCTGGTCAAGAGGGCCGTGGCACAGGGCTGCAAGGCCATCGTGGTCACAGCGGACGCGCCAGTGGACGGAGACAAAGTGAGCCGCCACGAGTACCCGCACAGCCTCCCCAGTGGAATCAGGTTGGCAGTCCGAGCGTTCCATAGCCTTTAATGTGGACATCGAAAAGAAGAACATAAATTGAGGTCTATTAGTAAAAACAAGAACTGACAGGGTCCATTATGCATTCGCCTATGGCGACTCAAAGGCGAAAGTAATCTTTTTACTTTAAGTCGATGCACTAATCTCTACCCCCCCTCCCCCCCTTCTTCAAAAGCTTTCTTCAGCTCACCAGGTTTCGCAGAACGGAGATTTGGGCAAGTTGGTTGCTATGCATCTTGAAAACAGCTCCAACTACACAAGGACCAAGAAGGAAGATACAACCGGACAGGCCTGTCCCGTTGTCTTGGTCCTTGTGTAGTTGCGCTGTTTTCAAGATGATCACCAGGTTTCGCACTGCCTTGATAAAACGTGGGATCGGCCCGGCCCACGTTTTATCAAGCACAGATCTCACGTGATAGTTTCCGTAGACTCTCCCCCCACCTCTACCTCTCACCCCACTCAAGGGTGACCTCCTGAGAGTTGGGCCTCGAGCTGCGCAAAGCAGCCTCCCACTGCTATTCATTAGAAATTAAGTGTTTCAGGAAAGGGGGCAGAGGGTGCTCAGGGCAACCCCGAAGGGCAGAATTTACAAGAGGGAGAAGGGTAACTGGAGGAATGAATGCGGTGGAGGAAGTAAGGGGAAGGAAATGTGCAAGTGTGCAGCTGTCTTCGCGACGGAGGTTTTTCAGCAAACCGCCGGCGTTGTGGGGACGCGCCAATAGTCGGAACGCTCTTATTATTCACGATACTGTTGGCCATAAGACAGTTACAGGTTGGGTCGTAAGGCATCACAACATCAAACTGGGCGTTAGAACAAGAATTACAGCAATAAAATGTAAAACATGAAAATACAGGTATCCTCATAATACTCGCAGGAGCTTCCACCTGTGGCCTAGGGATTCTTTGTGAGATTCCACGGAGAAGAACTGTGTGAGAAAACGCAGCCCAAGAAAAATGTTTTTGTTTTGTCCCATGTTCTGAAGACTGTCCGTTGTGTATTGTTCCAGAATCCGTGCAACTCGCTTTTGGCTTAGCATACGTACAGCCAAGATTACCCAGGACTCTAAGAAATAAAGGAGGAGTGCTTTGACTTTTTTGTGAGTACTGACTTGCCACGTGTAAGACTCCCATTTAAATACACGCTAACTCTCTTTTGGGTCCCATGGCTATCTGACGAGAGTGTAAGAGTCGTGAGACTGCAAAGAGTTTACCTGTCTCTTTAAAGGGAGTCGTATACGTGGAAGTCGGGAATCTCCGGAAGGAGTCCCACGTAATCTTTTTTTTTTAACATGAAAGTGTTTTATGCCGAGGTCGACTAAGACTTCACTGGCGTATTTCAATCACGGATATGACGTTGTAGTACACTAATAGATTACAAAGAAAAAAAAACTGAAGAAAAGTTCCGTCACCGGGAATCGAACTCATGACCCCTTGGGCCCTCGCTCAGCAGCACGCTTCGCTCAACTACTCGGCCACAAAGCGCACGTTCTTCAGTATACTGACGGCGAACTATTTATATACATCATTTGCCGTTGGTGGTGCTCAGAGCTAGGTGGCACTTCAGCGTGTTCTAGTTATCACTAGCGAGATGGCGCGACAGGCGCGGAGGGCGCGCTTTAAAGGTCCTCGCCCCTATCGTTGCGATGCGCGCGCGCTTCCTACCTATACCATCCGCTTTTTGTCCTGTAAGGCATGGTCGCGCGCGCGCTTATCTCTTGACGTTGGAGAGTTGTAGGTCTTGTGCTTTCACCGTAATGTGGAAGTTACACAGCGCACGAAGGTAACTCCGGTTGCTGCAGCGGCCGCGTTTGCGAAAGGAGCCCGCTCCTCGAACATATCGAAGTAACAACTGCAACAATTGTTCGCACTCGTCCTGTGTATACTTGTGCGTTCGTTTCGTGCGTCTTTTTTAAAGGGGCCCTGCAACACTTTTCCAAATAGCCATGGAATGGATTTAATAAAAGAGCTTATTGCCTCACGAATTCACCACCGCAAAAATGTTTAGAATCCGTCCAGTACGAGTGGAGTTACAAAGATTTGTTGCACGCTGCAATTGCATTCTCTCTTCTCTCGCCCCGACGAAAGCGCTAGAAGCTAAGCAGGGAGGGATGGCACGGGGGAAGAAAATACGTCACACGCGCCTCGTGACCTCGAGCAGTTTTTCTCTTTTTTTTTCTTCGAATATGCCGCTTTACAGTGCGATCGCACGCGCACGCATGGACAAGTCGCGGCCTCCCGCGGCGGCCCCAGTAACGACCGAGCGCGCCATGCTCAAATCATCCGAAAGCTGATACAACGACTGTGATGAGTGATTTTTGAGCTTGTAGCGTCATTTGTGGAGAGAAGAGAAAGCAATTTTTAGCTGACTTTGAGAGTTTATTGTGAATTCCAGGCCGCGTGCTGCGCTATAATATTTGGCTCGTCTGTTCTCGAGAGCCTCGACTACCGATCGGCAGCGTTTTCTGACCATGCTCAAAAAGTGTTGCAGGGCCGCTTTAAGTGTCGAGCTGTGACAGTCGTTAGCTCGCTCTCATCCCGTATGTGTTCTTTTGGTGCTTCCTTCGGGCTAGAGGAGCGTGCTGCAAGATTTGAACAGTCTTATGCTTTTCGCGTGACATTCCAATTTGTAGCTGTCGCATTTATTGCTTCGCCCTTACGGTGAAACTAACCTTTTTATGTGTTTTGTGATGCCATCTTTGCGCGGGGTTCGCGATATGCTGTGTCCATATACATAGGCGTGCGCAGGGTTCCCCTTCAGGGGGGGCAGGGAGGGGGGCGAAGTTTCATAGCAGCGCCCCCCTCCCTATTAAGTCAATGTATGGGGCAGAATTTGCGCCCCCCCTCTCTCAGATGACTAGGGGGGGGCGGCCGCCCCCCTCTGCCCCCCCCTCGTGCGCACGCCTATGTCCATATATACGTTGAGGACTTCCGGTAGCACGACTCTATATTTCAACGTGGCTATATTTCTACCAGGCATTTGCTTACGCAAGTTGTCATGCGGCAGTGATAAGCCATTTCGTGAGACAGTCAGAAAGTTGAGATTCCCGTGTATGTATGTATGTATGTATGTATGTATGTATGTATGTATGTATGTATGTATGTATGTATGTATGTATGTATGTATGTATGTATGTATGTATGTATGTATGTATGTATGTATGTATGTATGTATGTATGTATGTATGTATGTATGTATGTATGTATGTATGTATGTATGTATGTATGTATGTATGTATGTATGTATGTATGTATGTATGTATTCATGCATGCATGCGCACGTGCGCGTTTGTGTGTGTGCATGTTTGTCCGTGTGTGTTCGTTTGTATATACGTGCATATCATTAACGCCCCAAACTAGCTCCCTCCGAATTCTCGTTCTTACAGCACCGCAAACCTGGACGCCGCGTTTTCCTACCACCGGCCTGGTTGTACAGCCGCAGGCGAGCACTCCCGTGAAGTAAGCGCCATGTTTTCTGCCACCTTCAAGGAAATTGAATGGCTGCGCAGCCTTTCGGAGCTTGCCCATCGTCGTCAAGGGCGTGCTCAGGGGTGAGCGGGATCTTGACGTTTGTTAATTGGTGTGCGTCTGGAAAGATGCGACATGAGCGTGATAATCGCAATTACATCTGCCCATGGCTTGAAACGTTACGTACCCTGCAATGAGCAGTGTTCAGTCGTTTCTTTCGCTTCAATGATTGTCCTACCATAGATATAAATGTAAACTAAAGGTATGAAGATAAAATTCAGATGGTAAAATCACGAAGAATACCAGTACATAGAGCAACTGCAGTGATCTGCAAAAAAAAAAAAAAATTCACCGGGTCCTTCATGCACTCTCGTAGGACGACCTTGTAGGCGAAAGCCATCTACTTTTTCTACTTAGTCGATGTATTAAGGCAAAAGCCTTTATTGTCTCATACTCGCGGTGTCCGGTGACCGGTGTCCGGTCCCCTGGCACGGCGCCGGCTGTGGCCCCTTCCCTTCACACACTCTCAGCAATCACGTCATGGCACAGCGGCCACACACAAAAAAAAGAAAGAAAAAAGAAAAAAAGAAAACAAAATACAAAGAAAAACAGAAATAGAGAAGAAAAAAGAAAAAAACAAACAGGAAAAACGCAAAAAAAACTAAAAAGAAACAACGCATAGTCAGTCGTATGGCCACACGCTTTCGCCAAACACACTTTCGAATTTACAAAGTGTCCGTCAATTTTTTGTTCCGGCCCCCATCACCCTTCGAATGCCTTCTGTACCTAGCGTGGTGCCAGAAGGATCGGAGGCAATCTGGTTTTGCACGGCCTCCGTGATCGGGCCCGCCTTTGACTAAGTTTCGATGTCATGTGATGACATCGTCATGTGACGTTACGTCTGTGGACGTCAAAGTGACGCCACAGTGATGTTACATATTAACCGGCCTATGACGTCATGATTACGTCATATGGGGACGTCATCACGGGTTGATTTTCGGCATCGGTCTTGTTGGCGCCGACGCGGGACCCCGGGTCAATTTTTGCGTTTTATGAGGCATGTAAGACTTTCGCCTTGAAATGAAATGTCAAAACAGTGGGCAACACAAGTAAAAGTAAAAGTGTCTCCAACTTCTTCGGTGGTAGAGTGCCAGAGGAATACATTTTTTTGTCTCTTTTTTTGCCATCCGATTTCATTGTCAGACTGCCCTATTGTAACCTGCCGCGGTGGTCTAGTAGTAATAGTGCTGGACTGCTGACCCTAAGGTAGCGAGACCGAATCCAGGCAGCGGCGGCCGCATGTAGATGGAGGCGAAATGCACGAGACCCTGTGCCTCTAGATTTAGCTGCTCGTTAAAGAACCCCAGGTGGTCGACATTTCCAGAGCCCTCCACTACGGCCTCCCTCATAATGATACTTTTGTTTTAAGACGTAGAACCCCAGCAATAATTATAGTATTCCTAACACACCATTTAAAACGATAACCTCATTCAGGTACTTCCCCCTGCTTTTTCTTGCTGGTGGAACGCGATCAGACGCGATATTAAAGGATAAGAGTCAAAGATTGAACAGGGGAGAACAAAGAGTGCAGAAATAATGCGCATAGATGAACGGAGACAAGAGGGTGTCTCTTTCAGAGATTGCTTTAAGCTCGCGATGTTTATATTGACGGGAGCGTGGGGAGGGTGAGGAGTAAGGCATGTTCATTTCCTACCCTTCCTTATTTCTCTCATCAGCTGAAGACGCGCTGCAAGCCCACCGGCACGGTGCAGCGGCCGTCATTGTGTCCAACCATGGAGGGCGGCAACTGGACGGAACGCCGGCAACAGTGCGTGCGTGCTTACTTCTTCTTTGGCTAGCGTTGCAGTTAAGGCGTGTGTAGTGGTACTGCAGTAGGCGTAGTAGTAATTGGCTGTCTTTTTGAACAAGATTTTAAAAAGACAAATGAATGAAAGACGGGCAAGGAGAAAGCCTCAGTTTTGCCCCAAGGGCGATGCAATGAATGCGATAGCTACAGGCGTGCGCAGGGTTCCCCATCAGGGAGCCGAAGATTCGTCGCATTGCCCCCCTCCCCCTGGTAAGACTATGTATGGGGCCGCATTTGCGCCCCCCCCCCTTGGTTGACTAGGGGGGGGGTCGGTCGCCCCCCTGCCTGCCCACTTCGACCGTACGACTATGCGATAACAACAAATTGGAATGTTATACGAAGGCTAGCACGTAACTTCGATCTCGCCTAACTATACTCTGGTGTATGGGAATACGGCCGCTTCAGGGAGCGAAGCGGTTTTTCTGCTGTCTGTCGCCTCAACGCGCGCGGTGAGTGCATAGCGCGCACAAGGGTACGAGGCGTCTACTGATGTCTGCTGAGACAGCGCACGCGACCGTGCCCTTTTTGATCGAGGTTCACAGTTTCTGTCCGAGTGACGCAGTCCCCCAGCAGCTCCCCCTTCACGCTCCCTCGCCCGACGCAGCCGGCCGGCGCCCTTCATCTCTGCTTCAGCCGCGCCAGTCTTCAAATTTAGCAAGTTTTCGCCCGTACATAGACATAACACGCGCGGGGCGATGTTATCGATTTGTGCTTTACACAGAACATGAAGGAGACAGAAAAATGTACTATCCGCGTCAAATGAAACCCGAACAGCGGCAAGCATTCGCAGTGGTATAGTGCGCGCCGTCCAGTTATCAATGGACAGGCGCGCAGGTATGCGAAGTGCTGCCGAACCGGATGCGCGCGCCTGTCAGTGGTGATAACTGGACGGCGCGCGCTATAACACTGCGAATGCTCGGGTTCCATTTGACGCGGATAGTACCTCCAGTGTTCATATAGGCGTAGGTCGGCAACCTCACTCATGAGTTGACTCACTCAGGCTCACTCAGACCCAGATCGCGCCGTGAGTCTTAGTCCGAGTGAGTGCGGTGTAGGTAAATATTGGTGAGTTTGAGTGAGCCCTAAGCACAAAATATATTTCGTGAGTGAGTCTGAGTGAGCTCCAGCTTTAAATGCCGACCTATGGTCCTATTAACTCTTCTTCAGCATTACCATTAGCGTTATATCGGCTTACGTTTGTACTCAAGTCTTTTCACAGATATTTCAACAATGCGTTACCTTATATTTGTTGACCTGACGACTGAATTGCCGTGACCTTCTCGCGCAAACTCTTTGTGGGGAAGTTTTTCATATTTCATCAATATGTCCTTACTGGATTGAAACCACTGATAACTCGTATTTGAAGGTATAATGTATAAAGGCGTATCGTAGAGCACCGATTACGTGAGGTATTGGCGTTAAATAGCATGGACACCAAGATTGAAAAAGTTAATTTTACGCTAAAGGAATCATAAGTCGACTCACTCAGGCTCGCTCAGACTCTAGGTGAAGACGTAAGTCTGATTCTGAGTGAGTCCGGCTTAGTGATATGTTGGTGAGTTTGAATCCGAGGGAGTCCGGTCGTGAAAAACTACAGAGTCTGAGTTCGAGTGAGTCCGGTTGAGGAAAATTTTGGCGAGTCTAAGTCCGAGCGAATCCTCAGAGCAAAATATATCTCTTGAATGAGTCTGCTGAGCTCTAACTGTGCGGACCTATGCATATAAGTGCTATCGCAATGAAAAATTTACCGCTGACTGCGCTGTAGCTGTCTAGCGTTAACGGCTGACGCCTGAACGGCCATGAGCAGTACGGTAGCGCGATGAGCAATAGTGTTTTAACAGCGAAGCTGTTACTTAGTCGAGGCGTCCCCGTCTGATGGCGTAGCGCTGATCACGTGACGTCGCAGTGTGGCGAGAGGGGAGGCTCCGTAGGAAGGGGAGGGCTGCGCCAGGCCGATAGTGGTGAAGGTGTAGTTTGACGGTTGAACCAATAAGTGACGCACCAGGAAGGGAGAGAGTGAGGCTTTGCGGAAAGAGTGAACCAATGAGAAGCGCTTTAAGAGGGGCGAGAGTGAGGCTAAGCGGAGAAGTCCAGCCGTTTTGCGAGAAGTATACGGCGGTGAGTGTCTCGGCGACTGCAAAGGAGGGCGTTGGTTCTTTTGGGAGTTTGCACTTTCATAATGGCCAAGACTGCTTCCGAGGAATAAACCGCCCGACGTGATCGTCAGAGAGAGCTGATGCGGGAACTGGCTTGTCGTTGCCGAGGCAAAGGTGACGTTCGCGCAAGAGAGGCCGAAGCTATGGGCCAACGAAGGGAAGACTTGAATAACATAGACGTACGATATAGCCTGATGAAGGAGGGGGCATCAGCTTCGCTGTTTCGATGGTGTTCGCGAAGTTGACCTGGCTGAATTTTTTTGTGCTATCATTGATTCTTTTCTAACTATATGTAATGTACTGGATTCCGATCGTGATAATTTGACATTGACAATAATCGCAAAATTTGTCACGTTTCGCGAAAACAAAGACTGCCCATGCACGTACCCACTGCAGCACGTGTCATGGTTGCCTTGCGGTGCGTTCAAAGAATAGAAATAGAAGACGAGACGTAAAACACGAGAACAAGCGCCTGACAATAAGGTAGAACCACCTCTAAAGTAACAAAGTCCTTCAGGCCTGGGACAGTGTGATTTAAAAGAGTTCTTGCCATCGTTGCAGATCGATGTCCTTCCCGAGATAGTGGCCGCCGTGGGTGACAAGATGGAGGTGTACCTGGACAGCGGAGTGCGCACGGGAGCCGACGTGGTCAAGGCGCTCGCGCTAGGAGCTCGGGCGGTCTTCGTGGGACGGCCGGTGCTCTGGGGACTCGCGTATGACGTACGTTTGTCATGCGTTTCTACATAAAGAAAATGAGTGACCACTGTGTAAGAAGAGCTGTGACACGTCGAGGTTGTTCCCTAAGAGCCATAGAGCAGATGAAAATAAGGATAGTATTAAAGTGTGTCGTGTACGCATTGTAGCACCTCTGATCGCGCCGGTTTTGAAAGTTACCAAATATGTGTAAAGTGTCTCAGTAAAATTACCTAGAAAGTAGACAGCAGGGCTGTTGTTCTTAGCGTCGGTGTGCTTTCATCCATGCGAGTTGACTGTTATTACTTCTATTTTTTTTTATTAGCAGTGGTTTCCGTCAGGCTTACTATTATAGTGGCTCGTTAGGGGCATTCCGCGCTTGCGAAACGAGGAATAGAGGGAGTGGATGCTCTCATGTCTGGCGTTTCCTCATAGACTTCTCGCGTAGAGTTAACTATCTGCAATCGTGACAAATCTTGCTCAATAAAAGCATCCATCCTTTATCCAGGCGTGTACATTTCGTCAATCAATCAATCAATCAATCAATCAATCAATCAATCAATCAATCAATCAATCAATCAATCAATCAATCAATCAATCAATCAATCAATCAATCAATCAATCAATCTTTATTAGTCGGGTAAAAAAGATAACGCAATGCAGGTAGATATGCAGGAGGTGGTTCCAAGGCTACAAATCGCAGACGGGACTTCCTACATATTTTCCCGAGAGTTATTGAATACTTTAATGGTCTACCTGGTTCGCTTCGTGAAATCAATGTATCTGACTTTTTAGATACACTTGTATAATATTACTGTTGTATTTCTCTCATTTTGTACCCGGTAGTGTACATGAGGTGGCGATAACAGTTTTTGTTCAAGCACTTATTGTGATATTGCTCTTTAAATTCGTCTCTTTTGTACTTATGTACCTCACTCTTGCAATGTCCCTGCATTGGGCTGCAGTATTTGAAAATAAATAAATAATACACTGAAGACTTACACAGCCAACAAGAAAAAAGCACGAGCATTTTTAAAGTGTTGCTAATAAAAAAGACATTACTAAATGTTCAAGTGAGTACTTAGCGTATTGTATAGATACAAAGCTACTCAACATTAACGGAACGCAGCAGTTATACATTAAATAAACACATTTTTAATTTTCGCTTGAAATCATAAATGTCCGTTTTCAATTAAATCACATGATAGCGATTCCCATAATGAAATTGATGAGAAAACAATGCGCATGCTGAATACGTACAAAGTGTGACGAATATGAATTTTGAATATACATAGTCCAACGCCTTCGCGAAGAGTGTACAGCCTGTGTCATTCCTCCTGTGTCCAGAGTTCTTTCCTCTTGTCCTTCATAATAGAATTTTAAGGCGCAAATGAGGACGGACACAAGATAGAACACAGGACAGAGCACTCTGTCCTGTGTTCTATCTTGTGTCCGTCCTCATTTGCGCCTTAAAATTCTATTATGAACGCGTACCAACTTGCCCAACAAAAAGTTCTCTTGTCCTTGTCCCCTTTGCACCAGTGATTATATTCAATTTTGCGTACAACCCGACATCAATGGGCGCTTCGGCTTTTGCAAATCTAATTTGGTCGGAACGCATTGTTGGGATGCGTTAATGGACCAAGGCTCGTAGAGGGCGTCAGGAAACACGAACCACGAAAGAATACATGCAGAACGACAATACTTCACGCTGAGCCGTGCTCCCTATTGGGATGCAGAAATATAATCACAAAACGCCATATTATAGGCGTTTTGTGATTATGTCCTTGTTTCTTCGGAGGACAAGGGTGTCTTAATGCACGCGTTCTCGTATCAAGGTACCCTACCCCGGACAGCTTGTCTCTTTCGCCCTGTTTCATGGTCGGTGGCGCGGAGAAAGGAAAATACGAGGGAGCGTGGAGTCATGTAGCTAGCCTTGACAAGGCAACCATGCATCAAACACGTTCTGACGGAAACGCCAGATCTGGGAACTGCTTTTCAAATAGGTCCTAATGTTCGTGAAACGTCAGTTGTGGTTGCAGTGCTGGCTATCCTATTTTATAAACATTACATATGTACTCCTATGATACAGCCGTCACGTCGGGTTAACGTCAATTGTAGTTAAGCGCCATCCACTGAAGTTGATTTATGTAGGAGCGTCCATGGCTGCCATCCTCGCGAGAATAAGCGCTACGTATTAGCTTACCGCTTCTGGTGCTGCTAATACCCGCGTTGCTGTTGGCATCGTTACGCAACTGTAAACAACTTGTTATATAAAACATATGCGACTGTTCAACATATGTCTGTGCGTACAACATTTGTACATATTTTTAGCGTCACTTTGTAACGTTTCGCTCAATAGAAAAATTACAGCAGTCACCTTCCCTCCGCATGCTTCGCACATCATCGATTCCCAAGGTACGTGGGATCCGCCAAATTTTTTATAATAAATTCTAGAAAATTGTGTGTCGCGCTGCCACCAACACATTGCATGCCACTGATATTGATTACTTGACAGCACACCTTTGAGTAATGTTAGCAGGTTTCTACGTACTATGTATTGTGACCACATGTTATTCAGCGAGTATATGTCTTTGTTTACTACTGATAGTAATATCTGGGGTTTAACGTCCCAAAACCACGATATGATTATCAGGCACGCCGTAGTTTAAGGCTCCGGCAATTTCAACAATCTGGTGTTCTTTAACGTGCACTGACACCGCACAGTACACGGGCTTCCAGCATTTCGCATCCATCGAAATGCGACCGCCGCGGCCGGGATCGAACCCGTGACCTTCAGGTCAGCAGCCGAGCACCGTAACCGCTACGCCACCGCGGTGAACATCTTTGTTTTCTCAGTAAAGCGTGAGTTGAGTGTACGCACTGTGTTTGGTGATCATCTTTTGCCTTCGTCGTTGAATGAACATGCAAGACCACGCTGGATTAGAACCCCCAGTTATTCATCACAAAGTCTTAAGAAGCCATCCAGGAAATATTCGCGACGGCGGATGCGGGAAACAATTCCGCCTCTCATGGTAACCGGGTCATTTAGGAGATTGGTGGGTTCGCGGTAACATCTAATGACACCTGCAGGCGTGGCTGCGCCTTGGACCCAAAAAGCATTTTTTTTCGCTGTTTGCCCCCCCCCCCCCCTCCCCCCTCTTTTCAAAAGAAACGTCTATTTTTACTTAGTTCGGTTCAGAGATTATTCTTCTGGAGCGAAGCATTTTGACCACATTGTGTTTTTTTTTTCCGTGATCCGTTCTGGGTTTCTTGGACTTTTAGGTTTAAAAAAAAAACGGCTGCATTACCTGAATGTTATCTCCGAGGTGCGGCAAGCCAAGTTCCTTGTTGGGTCTCAGACACATGAATGTTTGTTTGTTTACTCTAATGACTCTTAACATATCTTCCACTTGCAGGGCAAACACGGTGTCCGAAGGGTCTTGCGAATACTGAGGGACGAGTTGGAGCACACCATGCGACTACTCGGTTAGTGTTACATTGTTGCCTTACGTTTACATATGTGGTGTACCGTTCTGTCCGCCAAGCACGCTTCACATCATCACTTCTTTTTAAATCTCTGACGAACTCGTGTTTATCAGCTATTGTGCATACGTGTTTAAGGACATACGAGCGGTGGCCAAAAAATAAATATGAGCATAATTATATTGAAATGATGGCGCACCGATACATGTAAACGCATAGTGGCTTTCGTAAACACACAAGCTGGCAGATCGCGAGAGAGCCCCTTTGATCTCGGATGCCATGAGCGGACCATGGCCGCCTGGATCCAGGCTACCGTGAACGAAGCCACGTGAGTTGACACATCCGCCGTCAGGGCTGTGAGCGGCGCTCGCTAACACACCTACGGGGCTTGAGGGACATTAAGCGAGGAGGAAAGAAGCAAGATTGGCTCGATGGTTTGAGGAACTCTTCTGGAGCCTCTATTACTTACACCAATGTCACGACCAGTGCGCTGCCACAACTATGAAGAGTTTTTTGTTTCAAAAGGGTCGAATGAAGAAACGGAAATTTTGCTCAATTTTACGGGAACGCAATGTGCGCCTAAGCGTTCTTCGCTCTTAGAGTGAAGGATATTGAGGCGCACTTGGAATCCAATTTGTTCAATTCCTGATTGTAAAGCGGGCTCAAAAGCTAGTGCCGAATGAAAAATGAGCCAAGTGCTGCACATGTTTGAGTCAAACTTAGCCACATCCATTAACACAGTGATGCGTCAACACCACGTGACCAAAACAACCCACATGACCGCATCCAGTATGCTTCGCGCGTGACCTACTTGCTTCGATATCTTGTTTTCGTTCCACAGCAATATTTTCTTGGTTGAGTTGGTGCTTACGGAACGACATGACATTGTAGCGCAAAACTCATAAAGGAAGACTATGAGGGATACTTTCTTACTCCTGTGCATGGGTGTCGGCAGGGCTGGGCAGTATCGAAGATACATGTATCTTAGATAGTATCTTAGATACTCGTTGGGTATCTTGTATCTGTATCGCGATACTTCTCGCAAAACGAGTATCTGTATCTGTATTTCCGATACATTTAATAATGTATCGTGTATCTTAAGATACAAGATACTGCTTTAGAAACGCCACCCTGTGAAACAACAAACGTTGGCTGAACTCTGCTTCTCACGCTGCCACTGCTGCCACAAAGCCACCTCAATAAAGGTGACGACAGTGACATTCCTTTGTCTTTCCACCAGAGTGTTTCAGTGAGCATAGGAAATAAGGGCTATGTGCGTCTCTATTGGTGGAACAGAGTCACGTGATGGCGCTTGAGGCTTCTCGACAGAAACAGGCGCGCGAACGCCTACGTGCAACCCACCTTTTGTTTCTTGATGTTTTCTTTCTTTTTAGCTGTGTCGGTGCCATGAACCTTGTTTGTAGCCACGGTACTGTGCTCCTAGTCCCAATCGTGTGGCGTCTTTCGCTCAAATTCAGATGTTGCTATAATGTTGTTATCGAAGTTTGTCTTGCGGGGCGCTTCGTTGCAAAGTCTCAAGAATGCAAGAATGGGGTTCCTTTGCACCTCGCTGCATTCACACAGAGATTTGACAGATCTCGTGGATATAAGCTTGACTTGCACACTATGAGATTGACTTATATGCGAATTAGATTCTGACAAACCGTCGCAACCGTCGATGCTGTATACAGTAGAACAAACATTAACGTAACAGTTGATACTGTATCTTTGTTCTTCGTGCTCAATTATGCAAGAAATTTTTTTTATAGATAGCTTGATTGTAGCACAAGTACTCTATCTCCTGTCTTCCATTTGCATCCCACACATTATCTAGGTCTTTGTGTAGCTTTTCTCCCGTTTGTTAACTGTAATATATATTTTTTAACATACTCCTTTGTTCCTTTTTTTTTTGTAGTCGCTCTCTTATTTATTCTTATTTTTAATTGTCGGCGTCATTGCTACTATTTACATACCTACATTCCATGTGAGTTTACTGTTCAGGCGATGTTGAGGGCAAAGGTAAAATAATCTTAGCGTGCTTAGTGCTTACAGGAACAAAAATTCTGCTTACTATTTAATAAAACAGCGAAATTGAGTTTATGTTATGATAATGGTAATTAAAATGACAAATATTAAAGACGTTAGGAAGGGGATTTGAGAAACATAACACCAAGTACTCCGGTTTTCTCATGAGCGTCCCCAAGAGCCCTTTAGTGGTATTTTCCGTGGGCAGTGAGTTTTTATTGTCTAACATTAACACCTAAGTTGACGATACATCATGCTCTATATTCGTAGCTTTTAGGGATGTCGCCTGTATCGTGTTTATAATGGGTGTCACGTAACTGGAACCAAATATTTGCAAATAAGTGCCTAGCCTCAACTTAATAAAACCAACGATGGGGTTTACCGCCATGTTGCTCTTATTAGGGTAATTTTATATTACACTTTATTACTTAACTAATATGAATGATTTAGCAATTCTGCTATTCACTTTAGGGCCATGTGCGTTTCGTTACGTTTTAGAGGGCATTCTAAAACGACAGATCTGATTTTTTTTTTATGGAGAGGTACATGCTACGTAGGGATTTTTCCGGCGTTGAAAGAAAGCCAGATAAACATGACCACATTGCTGCTCTCCTATTCTATTGTGCTGCAGCGCTCTCAGACTTGCTTCGAGCGAAACAACCGGTAGGTGGACCACGACGAAATGAGCGGCCGCGGCTTAGGCATCGGCTCCACAGAGTTTCAACATTTCTGACCGCCACACATGGCAAAGAAGCAGCACCATCCTTGAGAAGCGACAGGCTGATGGTCCACGCGCCGGTTGTTTTGCTCGAAGCACGTTTAAGAGCGCTGCAGTATGATAGCGCATGAGCGCAGTCACGTGGTTTTATTTGATATTGCACGTGCTTGCTTTAAAAGCCAGAAAATATTCACCACGCAGCATGTACGCCGCCAAAAAATAATTGCTTTCGTCGTTTTTAAATGCGTTCTATGATGTGACGAAGTGCACTCTGCTCAAAAGTAAATATTAAAAAATGTCGCATAATTGACCATAGTTATTCAACCAACAAAGCGCAACGTAAAAATATCATAACGAACGTCACATGAGGGTAAACCATATGCCATTAGTTTCATTCAGTCGCGGTTAAACGCCTGCTTTTTTTTTTAAATGACTGGTTGTACTTATGTGAAACACCCTGTATACCTATCCACTGTCATTTTTTATTGCGCAACTGCCTTGGTACTTGACATAGGTATATTCGCTTTCCTTTTTTTAGGTCCCTGTAAAGTCTTTTCGTTTTTGTTTGTGTGTTACAAAAAAGGAGGTAAGCAAGCTAGAAGTTGCAATAGTGTGAATATCGTGCGACGCTTTTCCCCGCGTACACCACATTGGTCGCAGTTAAGACATTCTCAAGCAAACACTTCTGTACATAGGCATTTGCAGCGTCATTATATACGTCTGTAATAACAAATTTACAAATGTATCGAAGTATCTTAAGATACAATTGCGAAGTATCGTATCGGATACATTCATTCCGGAAGTATCTTGTATCTGTATCTCCAATACTTCGTGCCCGAGTATCTTGTATCGTATCGCGATACAATTTAAAAGTATCTTTGCCCAGCCCTGGGTGTCGGCAGGGGGTGCAAAAGGGGTACTTGCCCCCCCCAAGCCACGTCAGTACTTGACTCCACCCAGGCTAGCTACACCAGCTCTCCACCCCTAACCCAGAGGCTTATGCAACTCTAGACAGCTCTAAATTAGATTATAAGAGGAGAAGCCATTTAGCATAGGAACAGTTTTTCGCAGGACTCGGTAAATTTGCATAAAATGCGCGCTACTCGCCCGGGTAATACTTTGCACGAGTGCACTGACTCCTCTTTGGTGCCGCAACGTTTCCTTTCGTTCTAGGTTGCTCCGACGTGAACGACTTGTGCGAAGATTTCGTCGTTCACGAGAACTGGTACCCGAGGCCCCTGCGGTGTACCCCCGGACGCGTGCCACGGTTACACAACGGAGTGTAACCGTGGCAGCACAAGTACGGTGCTGCCGAGTGCGGAAGGGCAGCGTGCGATCCACAAGAGCCGCAAAAAATAAAAATAAATAAAAGAAAAAAAAAAAGGAAAAGAAGAGAAAGTAACCAGTTTAGTCGTCTCCATTTGTGTGCTGACGACCGTACTGGAAGAGCGTACTTCCTTGGCTCTGCAAGTGAAGGAGTAGGAGTAATATTTTAGAAATCAATGTTTCACGTTTCAAATGCAAACGCACATCACGTTTCCTAAGCTACTCTTAGCCAAGTGGTTCTCAGCCATGGATATTTCGGGGACCCCTTGTGAACTGGTGGAAGTGGTGAGGGACGCCTTGAAATGAGAGAAAAAAAAAAGGGGGGGGGGGGGGGCTTATATATTAACACAACAATGCAGCGTGAAATAGGTGGCTATTATTTCTCCTTGACAAAGAATTGTCAAACTAAAGTGCTACGCCAAATCGATCTCAACGGCTTGTCAATAATTTGTGCTTTCTGCAGCTACGTTTAACCTGTTTCCAGCTATGCTTACTCTTCAAATATGCAAGCCTAGAAAAAGTATGCTCGCGTGCATATGCCGTAGAAAACTGCAACAAAAGCTTTATAGCTATCTCATGGAGAAGGGGAAATATACGTATAAGTCAGTTCCCTCGCAGTGCACAACTGGTATGCGGAAACATACCAAAAATCGGAACGGCCCGCTGTCACGAAACGTAGTGTGCCTCCAAATTAGGGGTGTGCGAATAGTGAATTTTAGAATCGAATCGAATACGAATCGAGTACTATTCGAATAGTTTTCGAATAGTAAGGCAACACTTTTCAAAGCAGGCCTAGACTGGTAAGGTGACAATTTTCAAAACAGCCCAAGAATTCTCCAACATTTTATTCGAAGCAAACGTTCACCAGCTGATAAAAGAACATCACCATTGCTTTTAACCGAGAAAAAATACTACAATTATTTCGAACTGAGCAACAACTAAAGCCTTCAAAATATTTCGTAACTAAGGGCTGAAATATAGCAGGGACTACATTATTTAAAAAAAAAAAAAGGAAACTGATCGTTAAATATTGTCCGCCTCCGGTGGATCAGTGGCTAGGGTGCTCGGCTGCTCACCCGAAGGTCGCGGGTTCGATCCCGACCGCGGCGGTCGCATTTCGATGGAGGCGAAATGGTAGAGGCCCGTGTACTTTGTGCGATGTCAGTGCACGTTAAAGAACACCAGATGGTCGAAATTTCCGGAGCCCTCCACTACGGCGTCTCTCATAATCATATCGTGGTTTTGGGACGTAAAACCCCACATATTATTATTATTATTATTATCGTTAAATATTAAGCAATTTTCATGAGTTAACCTCATCATGAATTTCCATACTGAAGATAAGTTGATTGCTGACACTGTTCCTTTGGCGACATTAGAGTTTTAAGCAAAACGCCTTCATCCTGTGATCAGCATGGCGTCGATAGTGCCGTAAGTACATGGGCTGCATGCAGCTGGGTAATTCTGTGGTGAAAACGAGAAAAGTTACCCCTCGCTGTTCCCATGTCTCATTTCTTCGAGTATTTTTCATCGTTGCTGATTATTCGAAAACTATTCGCTATTTCGAATATGCGCTATTCGATTCGGTACTCGAATCGAATAGAACGTTATTCGATTCGTTAATCGAAATTTTCGAATATTCGCACACCCCTACTCCAAATAAATAAATAAATAAATAAATAAATAAATAAATAAATAAATAAATAAATAAATAAATAAATAAATAAACGTGTTTTGTGTTTATTTTTTCGAGGATGGGTTTCGGGAACCCCCAAAACTGGCTTCTCGGACTACCTGGGGTCCTTGGGCCACGATTTGAGAACCGCTGCCCTAGCCATTCTTGTATGACCGGCCACAGTCCAGCCTTGAGTGGCGTCAGCACCGCACGTTGCAGTACCTCCGTATACCATAGGGGGGTCTTAACGGTCTGCCAGTGACGTCACGCACGCACACTCGCGCTCGCACGCGCTGTACAACGTTTACACACAAATCGTCGATCATCATTGCCGTGGCATGCGAAAAGCTGCATGCTTCAAGAGCTGCAGCTTTTTTGAAGCTGCCGCTGCATACTTCAAAAGCTGGATGCTTCGCTATTGTAAATGAATGTTGCGCACGACGGTGTATATTTGTGGCAGAGAGGGTACTTACCTCGCTAGCGTGCGTTGTCTAAATTTTCTAGAGCCCAGAGCCGCTAACAAGCACACCTGCAGCAGTATAGTGCAGGCAGACAGCATGTGCGTCTCGCAGGCAAGCAACAGATTTCGTTAGGTGAACTGAAACATTCACCAGCTTATGCATTAACTAAACAAATAAATATGTCGAACTGCATCTGGGGTCGATCCACTTTGCTATTACACAGACTGCAAGATGGGCGCCAAACCAGAAACCCTGAGAAAGGCGCCAATGTATACTTTTGCTTTCTTGCAGGAATTGTGCTTTCGTTGACATAAATCGTACGCTCAGTTTATTTCGTGCCGTTTGTTGATTTACTATGTAGACTATGGTAGTGTTCGCCCGCGTCACTTGTAACCAAGGCAACGAGTGTGCACCGCTCTTTTTGTAAGCAGACAAAAAGTGTGTTCCACACTCGCCGCGTTGATTACAAGTGGCACTGTCTTAAACTGCCAAATATTAGACGCAGAGAAATACCAACGAATGGAACGAAGGAACACACTCCGTCGTGGCTCATTTAGTAGAGAATCTTACGAGTGTGTCCAAGGTTATGTGTTTGGCCCCAGGGATGGCAACGGTCTTTTTTCATATTGTTTAAAGCGCAACAGCCCTACAAGCCCAGCTGTCGACTTTGCTACAATATATTCCTTTTTCATCCAATTTAATTCATTTATATTTATTTCGTAATTGCCACACTACAGTTATAAGTAACGAAGGTTGTCCCCTACGCTTTTCTTCTCTGTTACATTCAATAGGCAATGTCTAACACATGCCGGTGTGATTCATTATCAGCCTGACTACACCCGCCGTAGGGTGCAGGCTTCTCCAAGGTTCATTGATTAGAACGGTCCTGTGATTGCGGAGGCCACGTTATCCTGCAAATTTCTTAAAGGGATACTGAATTAACATATAAAATTTTTCGAAAATGCTTAAAATGCTCAGTGTGCGATTACACCGAAGAGAAGTTTTACACGCCATGGCCGTAGTGCTCCTGCGGCCGTTTTCGTAACTCGATATATCCAAAAATTGGTACGATGAGACATTTCTGCATGACCGACATAATTGACAGGTGGTAATATGAAAATCATGACGTGCAAGTCATGTACGACATGATGCCACGCTCTTGGTGCGCTGACGGCCGTTTCGCTAGCTTGATATACACCAAATTTGGTAATGCGTGACGTGACTTTATGACGAATATTAATGAAACGTGGTAATATGGAAATCATGACATGTCATGAACGACATGACTTGCATGCCCACTCATGGCACGCTCGCGGCCGTTTCGTTAGCTTGATATACACCCAATTAGGCATTGCGTGACGTGACTGTATGACGAACCTAAATGCGAAGTGGTAATATGGAAATCATAACATGCCATGTCAACATGACTTACGTGCCCCGCTCATAGCACGCTCGCGGCCGTTTCGCTAGCTTGATATACACCAAATATGCTATTGCGTGACGTGACTGTATGACGAACCTAAATGACAAGTGGTAATATGGAAATCATGACATGTCATGAGTAACATGACTTGCATGCCACGCTCATGGCACGCTCGCGGCCGTTTCGCTTGCTTGATATACACCAAACTTGGTATTGCATGACGTGACTGTATGACGAACATAAATGACAAGTGGCAATATGGAAATCATGAGATGTCATGAGTGACATGACTAGTATGCCACGCTCATGGCACGCTCGCGGCCGTTTCGCTTGCTGGACATACATCAAACTTGGTATTGCATGACGTGACTGTATGACGAACATAAATGACAAGTGGGAATATGGAAATCATTACATGTCATGAGTGACATGACTTGCATGCCACGCTCTTGGTGCGCTTGCGTCCAGTTCGATAGCTTGATATTCACGAAAATTGGAATTGCGCGACGTGATTGCATGACGAACATAAATGACAGGACCTAACTTATAAATCATGATATGCACATCATGTACAGCATGACTTGCTCCTTGCTTGCTACTTCGCATTACACCGATTCCCACAGTGCGCGGGATCTGCCGATTTTTTTTTCAGAAGCAGCTAAGTGAAGCAATGTAGTGTTCCGATCTAGCAAATGAAGTCACTTTTAAATGTGTCCAGGTTTGGCGTGATAGCTGAGCAGCACGTATCCAAAGTATACGCCGCTTGTCATCTCTAGGAAACGTATGCGACGGTGTGTCGCGACCGTAGATCCGGTTATGACAGCTTTAGAGCAGTAAAAGCTAGGCATTTTATTTCGCCACGACAAACGCTTCAAAATCGAATACCGACTACTGGAAAGCACGTGCCATACAAAGAAATAAGTTTCCCCGACGTTTCAGACGCACCACAATTACAAGCGAGTAGCGCTGACAGCAATGAACAGGCAGCGCGGCCGCGCGTGGAGGGGGGGGGGGCGTCATGACGTATTATTGCAGCTACTACCGGCGGCCGCTTGGGCACTAGACACAACGGAAAATCGCTGAACAAAGATGTTTCTCGTCCTTTTTTCCAAATCCCTTTGATGTATTTGTCATTTTTAGCAGTTAAACTATGGTACTGCTACAAAACGACGCCCGCAAAGTTATCGTTTCGTATCCGTTTAATCTCATCTGCCCACCGAAATTTCTGGCTCCCCCTAGCGCACTTGGCTTCTCTTGGATTCCAGTCTTTAACTCTTAATATCCGGTGGTTATCTTGTCTTCTCGCTACATGCCGTGTCCATGCACATCTTTATTTTCGTTTTCCGCTGAGATATGGCTTTATCACACACTCGTTCCCTGACCCACTCTGCTCTCTTCTTGCCCCTAAGCCTACACCTATAATTTTCCTTTTCATAGCTCGTTCGTCGTCCTCAACTTAAGTTCAACATGCTTTGTAAGCCTCCAGGTTTCTGCTCGGTAGGTAAGTACCGGTAAGATGCAGCTGTTACATAAGTACTTCCCTCTAGAGCGAGCGAAAGTGGTAAACTATCATTCATGATTTGAGAATGCCCACCAGTTGTGCTCCACGCGATTCTTAATTTTCTAATTACTGCAATCTCATGGTTCGGATCTGTCGTAGCACTGAAAATTAATAGGCAGAAAGATAGCGTTCTGCACTCCCAGAAGAGAACCACACTTGCGAGGCACAGGAAGTGGTAAACGGACAGGTGTGCTCGGGGCAGCTAGTGACTGTGGTGCGTGTGTTAACTGCGGCAAAATAATGTCGATTAGCACGCACCGATTAGATCAACAAGTCGTTTTTACGTCCGTGTCGTTGAACACGAAACGATAACATCCGTTTCTTTTTCCCGACCATTGTTCCTATTGCTTCAAACGAAAACATTTAACGCCAAATGTAACGGCTGTAGACAACGGTACCGTTGCACTGACGGCATTGGAGAGTGCCAGCAGCCGCGCAACCAGACGTACAAGCGATATGGCTCATCTTTTGCCTTTCAGTTGCCAATTTGCAGTAGCAATTCTGAAGGACAGGGCGTGCAAACACGGACACAAGAAAAAAGTCAAGACACTGCAAACGCCACCTAGCAGCTGCAGGCAGTCGTTAGTCGGCGTTTGTTGTGTCTTGGCTACTTTCTAGTGTCCGTGTTTGCACGCCCTGTTTCTTAGAATGAATACTTTCCACATAGATCAGCTCTCTGTTATCGCAGTAGCAAGTATATAGCATCTCGGCCGTGTTTATGCAGCCGCGAAGATTCACATAGTATTTACAAATTGGGCAGTGACCATTAATGCCGCGGGTTCTCAAGATCATTTTAAGGCAGGGCCACGCTGTCGATTCTGAGTCAAGCTCTTGGTGAAAGTGTGCTAGATATATTTAGTATCTTATCCCGGTAAAAGGGATATCGGTAAAATGACGTTCATGCTCTGAGAACACTTAGCAAATGTGTTACACCGTGTTCTTTTCCTTCAATTTACTTTAATCTCGTGGTTCGGATCTGCAGTTATTACCTGCCCCCAGTAGATTAGATAGATAGATAGATAGATAGATAGATAGATAGATAGATAGATAGATAGATAGATAGATAGATAGATAGATAGATAGATAGATAGATAGATAGATAGATAGATAGATAGATAGATAGATAGATAGATAGATAGATAGATAGATAGATAGATAGAACTCGTTGTAACAGGGAGTGAGTACCTGCTTGCGGCATCCTGTGCCCCTGGGGTTGCCCGAAGCTGACGGTGACGATCCGTCCTTTTCAAGGCGGAATAAAATCCTTGTCTTCGGATGATTTGCGCCTGGAGTTCCTTGGGTATGATGGCAGTCCCACATCATGAGGTCAAATGTAAACACACACCCACAGTACTGGCAGTCAGGAGATATATCCATATAAATCGAAACATTAGCTGGGCAGGGATATTTCTTTCCCACATCCAGTGCCTGGTTAACTATGGCGAACCGTTCGCTTCTGAGCTTGTTGAACACTACTTTAGTTTTATGCATATAAATTTTAGGACCCACAATTTTGCTTTCCCCGTCGAAATCAGTAGTCATGACTTGCAATTAGAGCTGTGCGCCGCCGCGCCGCGCCGCCGCCGCTGCCTGTTTTTGCTCACGCCGATCGCGCCGCCGCCGAAATTTTCAGAGTGACCGCGCCGCCGCCGCCGCCGCGCAATATCTTCGGCGCGCCGCCGGTAGCCTTTCGTTTTAACCCGAACCGGGGGGAACCGGGGCATAAAATACATCACTTCACTTGGCGAGCTTTTCTCGATGCGTCGGTGTAATGGACTCTCCATTCAGCCGCCGCTGATTGGAGGAAGCTCGGCCAGCAGCGTGCCCCCTCTTTCCGATTCTTCCTCTTCAACGTCAATATTACGTCATGAAGTTTTCACAACTCTTGATTAAAATGAAAGGAACGGAATGTGCTTCAACCATAGAGGGAAAATATAGTCGAGAGCACGCCTATCATCCATAAGTTCACCTCCTCCGAAGCCACTACCACTTCGGGCTCGTGTCACTATTCCCATCATTCTTGTTTGTTTTACTTTTTCATGGTGAGCTCACGTGTAAATAAAAGAAAATTCACGAGCGAACGGCTCACGTCCACAGACCAACCTCTTCCGACGCCCCTCCCCCCTCGTGCTCCAAGCTCTGGTGAAAGTTTCGAGCATACTCCTGTTTCATTTTTCATGGCTGGGGAGTTATGCTCGATGTGTCCCCCCTAGTGAACTGTCCATTTCGGCCGCAGCTCATTGGCTGGAGTTCAGTGACCAGTGCGCTCCCTGTTTCCGGATCATCTTCCGGAAAGTCATTTTGATGCCACAAAGCTTCCACAACTCTCGACACTAACGAGAGGGACGAAATGCGCTTCAACGCAACGAACGCAGCGCCCACAGATCCACTTTTGGGCGTACATCTCGGAGGCTGTGCATAAATTCTGATTGGGTAAGCTATCGAATTAGGTTTAATGCGATCGCCCGTCTAACGCACCTGCGAAGGTCGGTACGCATTCCCTGCATGGTTCTCAAACATCTGGGACACATTCATATGCAAGTTCAGACTTGACAAACAAGTTCCTGTTCCTGTAAATTTCGTCCACTTTCTTCTTACGCTGGGAATGTGCTGACGGGTTCGATGCATTGACGTGGTATATATATATATATATATATATATATATATATATATATATATATATATATATATATATATATATATATATATATATATATATATATATATATATATATATATATATATACAGGGTGTCCCAGCTATCTTTAGCCAAGGGTTTAAAAATAGAATTATTTGAGGCAGGCGAGTGAAGTCAGTTGAATATTGCTTACAGCCATCTTGCGCACTACAGGCAATTTTTTGTTTCGTAATTAACTAATTTGTTAATTATGATTAATTTTCTAACTTGATAAATAATGACTTTACGCAAGAAATGAGAGTTCCAAAGTAGGAGAGCGTCTTCAGAAATCCCCATTGCATTATTTGCGATAAGTCCGCCACGGTGGATCAGTGGCTAAGGTGCTCGGCTGCTGACCCGAAGGTCGCGGGTTCGATCCCGGCCGCGGCGGTCGCATTTCGATGGAGGCGAAATGGTAGAGGCCCGTGTACTGTGCGATGTCAGTGCACGTTAAAGAACACCAGATGGTCAAAATTTCCGGACCCCTCCACTACGGCGTCTCTCATAATCATATGGTGGTTTTGGGACGTAAAACCCCAGATATTATTATTATTATTATTTGCGATAAAGAAAGTTTTACGCGTACCATTTTTTCCGTGCTGCAGAGAAAGCCCGCGAAATACAAAAAATACCACGTGACTAGCGCATTCGCGCGCCGCGATCGTTCTGCTCTCAGCCGTGGTTTGAGCGAACAAAATCAGTTGCGGCCACGATCCGCCGGCTCCATTTCAGCAGTAGGCCGATAAGTTGACGGTGGTTTCTTCGCCCGCGCTCGCTAGGATTTTCACAGTCACGCGCGCCAAATGGCTGGCAATGGGCCAAGAAACCGCCGTAAACTTATCGGCCTGCCACTGCAACGGAGCCGGCGAATCGCGGCCGCGGCTGATTTTGTTCGCTCAAACCACGGCTGAAAGCAGCACGGTCGCGGCGCGCGAATGCGCTAGTCACGTGGTATTTTTTTGTATTTCGCGGGCTTCCTTTGCAGCACGGAAAAAATGGTACGCGTAAAACATTCTTTATCGCAAATAATGCAATGGGGATTTCTGAAGACGCTCTCGTACTTTGCAACTCTCATTTCTTGCGTAAAGTCAATATTTATCAAGTTAGTAAATTAATCATAACTAACAAATTAGTTAATTACGAAACAAAAAAATTGCCTGTAGTGCGCAAGATGGCTGTAAGCAATATTCAACTGACTTCACTCGCCTGCCTCAAATAATTCTATTTTTAAACCCTTGGCTAAAGATAGCTGGGACACCCTGTATATATATATATATATATATATATATATATATATATATATATATATATATATATATATATATATATATATATATATATATATATATATATATATATATATATATATATATATATATATATATGGGGTTCAACGTCCCAAAACCGCGGTATGATTGAGGGGCGCCGTAGTAGGGGGGCTTCGGAAATTTTGACCATCTGGTGTTGTTTAACGTGCACTGACATCGCACAGTTCACGGGCTTCTGCCATTTCGCCTCCATCGAATTGCGACCGCCGCGGCCGGGATCGAAGCGGCGACCTTCGGGTCAGCAGTCGTCGAGCACCCTAACCGCTACACCACCGTCGTGGACGCATCGACGTGGTCAAGAGCAAACATCACGGCCAACCGCTTTTTCGAGTAACTGAATGCGCTCTGCCGAAATGGACTGTGAACATCTTCTTCAGATGGTCACATCGAGAATAGCTCCCCGGAAGTTGTATATATATTTCTTTCCTCCAGAAGTCTCAAGAGTATTGCCTGACCTCAACGCTGCGGCGTCCTACAGCCTTAAAGGGAGACGATCCAACTCGCTGGATAGCATATTCGTGGAGTCTCGGGGCTACTACATTGTACATAGATAAATCAAATAGATAAGTAATATATATCGATGGTTTAATGCACTTTTTTCCTTACTTCTTTTTACTCGAGTAAATCGATAAATAAATAAAGAAGTAAAGGCAATGAAATACTTACAAAAAGCGATAGCTGAGCTAATTGGTAGAGAGAGAGAGATGGGATGTGGAAAGGCTGGGAGGTTAACCGGAAATCAAGTATCTGGTTGGTTACCCTGCACTGGGGAAGGGGTAAGGGGAGACAGAAAAGTAAGGAAGAGATTCATGTTAAAAAGACACGGCGTGAAAACACAAGGGTGAAGTCAAGAGAGTGACCAGTTATCTCTCACGTTGACCATCACGCGCAACTGACTGATCGGTATCGCCTCTTGCCCGGGAATGCGCACATAAGTGTTTTAAGTGCGGAGCAGTTAAAGGGCCCGGGCTCTCGTATGCAGTCATCGCATGCTGTCATCGTATGCTGTCGTAGCTTGACGTAACGCAGGAAAAACCACAAATAGTCTAGCCATCTGTCGCATATTGAGCGCCCGCTCGCGCCAAGGAGAAGTCTTCTTCCTCTAGTTCTTCGAGCACATTGATGATGATGTTAAGTGCGGAGCAGTTTAGGGGCCCGGGTTGTCGTATGCTGTCGTCGCTTGGCATAACGCAGGCAAAGCCAGGTATAAAAATAGAAGAAAAGGAATCAAGCAAAAAAATAGAAAGAGAGAGAAAGTAAAAAAAAAATAGGAAGAATAGAAAGATCAAGAAAAAGAATTAAATAAATAAAGAGAGAGGAAGAAATCAGTAAACATTGAGAAAAAAAAAACAAAAAAAAAGGAAACAAAGAAAAAGAAAGAAAGAGAAGAGGAAAGAAAGGGAAAAAATACCGAAGAGAAACAAAGAAGGCTGCCCAACTCCGCGCTTCCTTCAGGATTGGCACCACTGGTGCAAAGGTGTTAATTTTTTTTTGTCTACCCTTCTTTTCCGCCGCTGTACGATTTTTCAGGTGGTGGCGTTTGCGGTGTCTGGACTACTTTCTTGCGTCCGTGTTTGCACACCCTGTCTTTATAACGGCCCCAGTACAGTACAGCCTCTGAAAATACAATATCGAGCGCAGTATCCTCCCTTGGCATTACGCCAGAACGGTGATTCACGTGACATGATTAGAGCAAATACTTTCTATTGGTCCATATACGAGAAATATCAGTTGTGAATTGTCTCCTACCCTGGTTTGCCATGCATTTGCCCACCCGTTCTTCCTCACCTCGCGTGATTACCGTGCGCGATGAACTTATTTTGCACTGTTTTGTGAGTTTCCGATTACGCAAGGCGAAATAACAGAGTGCAGCCAACAAGCTCGAAATTCTGATTGGCTCAACGCTTAGTGCTCGAATTGTACACTTGCTTTATGAAGAAATCAGTGTCGAGGAGATATGGAATGGAACGAATGGAAGAGGAACCAGATTATTTGATTCTTCCAACGGACGGACTCTTTACAGTGAAGACGATGCAGCTCTCCAAAAAAATAGGCCAACCGGCTTCCACGGTTACTGTATACTTTTTGATTGCAATAACAATTATATGGACGCTCTGTTCAGGTTTTCATTGTCGCTGTCATGTTCCGTATAAAGCCGAAATCGTTAACTTTTGTTCGCGCGTTGCATGCTGTACCCGCTAGTAAAAGCTCGCGAGCGCTAGCGAGGAACACGGCTGGAGCATAGATGAAACAAGCTGCCCATCTCCATCGAACGTAGGGCGCATGTGATTACATCACACCGCGTGCGAGGCCTGCCATCGGTTGCTCCTCAACAAGAAAGGAAGCCTTGCCCGTCTTTCGCTGGGCGAAGGAGCATGAAGAGACGTCGGGGGGGCTGCGTGGCTCGGTATCCGCAGCTGTGAACTTGGACTATAAGGGCGCGGTTGCGAGCGCTGGCGCGCGCGCAATCTCGGCAGGCATCAGCAAACGCGTCTCGTATACCCTTCTACGCGCTATCATCTCACGGCGTCGTGCTGTGACTACTTATACGACAAACTGCGTGAGAACTGCTTTTTTTCCCGGGAGCGGCCGTATTCCCATCCACCAGTGTTTCGGATGAAAGAGAGAGCTCGGATGCCTTAGTTTGTTATAACATTACGACATGTTGCTGTCGCATTTACTGCTTCGCCCTTTCGGGGAAACAGTTCTTGTTTTCAAAATTCAAGAGACAAACTTCTATCCGCACAAGCTCTTGAATCATGAATCTACCCCCCCCCCCCCCCCCCCCAACCGCGCGCCGCGCCGCCGCCGATCCGATGAACCCCGCGCCGTTGACGCGCCGCCGCCGGAGGTGGAAACACCGGCGCGCCGCCGCCGGCGATTTTGGGTCCGGCGCACAGGTCTACTTGCAATTCATCTCCTCAGTTACTTTGCAAGGTAATGTCGTCAGGGAATCGCAGGTTACGAAGGTGTTCTTTATTAGCTCTTGTCCCCAACTATTCTGAATTCAGGTCTCTGAAAACCTCGTTTACAAATGCTACAACATTGGAGATATCCTATCTACCCGCTTTACACCCTTCGCTTTTGTAATTTCATTTTTTTTCCTCTGTGGAGGACCATGGTGGTTGTAGAATCCCTGTAGATTTCTTCGTGTATTTATGCATAAGGTTCAACACCCTGATTTCGTAATGCTTGCATGAGTGCAAATGTTGAAACCAAGTTAAATGCTTGGTCGTAATATATGTAGGATCTGTATAGGGGTGGCTTACATTCTGCGCATTGCTCTATCACCTGACTGACAGCTCAAATATCGCCTTTATCGAGAAGCCTTCAACAGAGAAAAAAAATTTGCGCCCTGAACAACAACAGATAACAGCATCACCTCTACAGCTGTAAAGATATACGAACTTATAGCAACAGTGGTGAGCAATATCAAATGACATCTTGTCATGTGCAAATGAAATTTCCCATAAAATTGTAGTTGCAGCGGCATAAACATTAGGGAAGACGTTGATGTTGAAAATCTTGAAATATTTCTGGCATGCCTGAGCCCTCCGCACCAAAATGTTTTACACGGGAATGATCGACAAATTGAGAAATGCAGGCGCATGTTCAAAAACAAACAAATACATTTATAAGGTGTTACGACCCGGACCAGTGAAGGGTCAAAATGTACGGGCTCCGCTCGAAACGCCGTAAAAACGCATTTTTTTGTCGTTGTTCATGCGCCTGCTGTTCTATACATATACAGATATGTATTTGTATATACATACGGTGATTAAGGGACCTTTCCTCTCGAAACCGTTGTAAATAAATGTTTTTACTGCTTATGCCAACGCCTCCATTGTGCCATCGCTCCCCTTGCATATGCTCCTAACAGGCAAGAACCGTGCAAAGGATGTGCACGTGGTATGTCTACTATGCAGCTAGCTTTGTTTCCTGTGCACAGCTCAGCTGAGCGAGGCAGGTGCGCATGAATGCAGCTGTTAAACCACCGCGGCGGCCAAACATCCGACGCTCTGAGTTAAGGCTCGGGTTACATTTCTTAATCGCGAACGTTCAAACAAGGTGAATAAGTAATGAAAATGCAAAGCTGTCGGCCCTTGCATAAAAATGCACGCACGTGTGTCGTAAAATGCCTCACAGGGATCAGAACGCTATACTGATAGGAAGCAGTACCGTGTGCAGGCAGACCGGCTTGCAATAACGGCGACGTCACGTCAGCACCGGCAACGTCAGTAAATATCTTTTTTTTTTCATATTCTTGTTATTCTCCTCCCCCATCCTTGTCTCACACGAAGTGACTCTCCTAGTTTCATTATCTAAAATTGCAGCAAGAGAGCTACCATACCTGCAATATGATTCAGCTTAAACTTGCCACCCCTTTGATCTCGTCGATACTTAAGGAACACTGCACTGAAACTACAAATCTGTTTCGAGTAATAACAATATCTGGGGTTTGACGTCCCAAAACCACGATATCATTAGGAGAGACGCCGTAGTGGAGGGCTCCGGAAATTCAGACCGTCTGGTGTTATTTAACGTGCCCTGACATCGCACAGTACACGGGCCGCTACCATTTCGCTTCCATCGAAATGTGACCGCCGCGGCCGGGATCGAAACCGCGACCTCCGGGTCAGCAGCCGAGCACAGTAACCGCTACGCCACCGCGGCGGACAATCTGTTTCGACTGATAAATTGTATTCTGAGCACTCTAATGATGTTAATTTCACCATCACAAGTCTATTATTGCGGGAGAAAATCACGGTCAAAGATTCATTTTGAAAGTTCGCGCAGGAATCTCCGCGCAGGACGTCATGGACTTCAAATTGTATTCCAAAAACTTAATAAGAACAAAGAGACACTGATGCCAAGGAAAGTATAAGAGATGTTATTAGAAGTAATTTTAATGTAAATGTGAAGAAAGAAAAGTGGACGAAAAGATAACTTGCCACCGGCAGGGACCGAACCTCGACTTTCGAATAACGCATCCGGACGAGTTATTCGAATGAAATTTGTGAGGCGTTTCCTATAAAAAAAAAAAAAAAAAAAAAAAAAAAAAAAAAACCGGCAGATCCCACGCACTGTGGGAATCGATGTAATGCGAAGCAGCTAGCAGGGAGCAAATCATGCTGTACATAATATGCATGTATCGATTTACGTGTTAGGACCTGTCATTTATGTTCGTCATCATACAGTCACGTCACGCATACCAATTTTGCTACCGAACTGGACGCAAGCGCACAATGAGCGTGTCATGTTGCACATGACATGTCATAATTTCCATATTACCACTTGTCATTTATGTTCCCCATACAGTCATGTCACGCAATACCAAATTTGGTGTATATCAAGCTAGCGAAACGGCCGTCAGCGCCCCATGAGCGTGGCATGTAAATCATGTTTTACATGACATGCACGTCATGATTTTCATATTGCCACCTGTCATTTATGGTGGTCATGCAGAAATGCCTGATCGTACCAATTTTGGATATATCAAGTTAAGAAAACGGCCGCAAGAGCGCTACGGCCATGGCGTGTAGATCGTACTTTCCAGGATAAGTTATTCATGATTTTCATGACATGACTAGTCACTGATGTTCGTCATACAGTGTGCCATACCAATTTTGGTATAAATCCCATTAACGATACGGTCAGGAGAGCACAAAGTCGTAGGCGGCTAGATAGATAGATAGATAGATAGATAGATAGATAGATAGATAGATAGATAGATAGATAGATAGATAGATAGATAGATAGATAGATAGATAGATAGATAGATAGATAGATAGATAGATAGATAGATACGCTCAAAGTCGCCGAAGTTCGCAAAGAAATGCTTCGCATGTAAAAAGGAAGGCCACAGGTGTGTGAGCCAGACGTCACTGGCACTAACGGATAAAGAGGTATCTTTTCTGGACCACACCGCCTAGCGTCTTCCAAGTTTCGGCAGATATGTCTATTATCACCTGGCCAGCCATCTGGTCAGGCAAATCTTTTAAGCGATGTGTGACGAATATCATTCAGTTATGTTTTCGGCGTAGTGAATGCTTGGTACTCTGTATTAGGACTGAAAAGCGGGCGAGTTGGAACTTAACCATCGTTGGGTAGCGCACAAATTGACAAAATACAAAATAAGAAGAGGACAGGGCAAGTGCTGGGCTAACAACTGAAAATTTACTTGAAAACACACACACACGTATATATATATATATCTATATATATATACGTGTGTGTGTGTTTTCAAGTAAATTTTCAGTTGTTGCACAGGGCGCACAGGATCACAGGCCAACAGGGCAGCTCGATGGTCTAACCCACAACAACAACGTCGTCGTCTTCCTCCCCTGGATGTCCTTTCAGCGCCTGTACCGGAGTGACATTTCCATACGCGTGACAATATATAGAAATAGAAAAAACATGCACCACGCCAGATTACAACCGATCAATGAAACTGATTTCGATCGTACATTTCTTGTACATTGCTCCTATGCCGTGTCCACAGGCGTCAGTGCGAAGCTTTACCCCGCACCTCCACCAATAATGTTACGGATAGCTTGTTTAATTAATCAAAGCGCTGGGTGGACAAGATGGCGCAAGTCCAGCAACAACCAAAAACCACCGTCGTCTTTCTCCTCTTTCATGCAGCCACGCTGCGGCGGCTGTTCTGTATCAATATCATTATGAGTCATATGCCTTCGTTGAGGGCTCCGGATAATCTTGACGCCTGGGGTTCTCTAACGTACCCTTGACGCAGCGCAGTACAAGGGCCTCTAGCATTTCACATACATCGAAATGCGACCACTCGAGGCCGGAATAAAACACTCTACTTTCGTGGCACCGTAACAGCTGGAACACTGCGGTACACGAAACCCAGTCGAAGATCTCCATATTGTTATGCGCGGCCAAGAATGCACAAACATTGAGGAAACGTACAACACAGACAGGGTGATGTCTTTCGTTTTCTCCGTCTTTGTCAGTTCCTGGCGGTGTGTTACAAGATGAAGTCGTACCTACAACCAGCCCGAATTGCATCCTTATTAAGAGTCGGAAACTGCGGAAAGCAGCGGGGTTTGAATAAATGGACAGATTTGCAGGAATGAAAAATAAAATCTTCCACATCTCCCGCTAAAGGGAACCATGTGTGGATGCGAAGCAGCGGGGAGATGGCTAGCTTCAGCGGGAGAAACGTCGCCGCTCCCGATTCGCGGCCCGGGCGCTCATCGTGGCGCTGCACAGGAGAGAGAATGAGGCGCACGCGCTCTGTCATTTTCATACCGCGAAACTACCGTGGTGCCCACAGCGGAGTATGCAGCTGTAACACCACCTGTCGCGCGCGCCGCTCCGTAGAGGATTCCTAGAGGAAAGGACGGGGGGGGGGGGAGCGTAGGAGAAGAGAGAGAGGGGCAGGGTACGTGCATGCGCTGTGGGGGTGTGGGACGCGGGAGCCGCTCCGTAGAGTAGAGGATTTCTAGAGGAGAGAGGGGGAGAGGACGCGCATGCGCTGTGGGGATGTGGGACGCCGGAGCCGCTCCGTAGAGTAGAGGATTCCTAGAGGAGAGACGACGCGCATGCGCTGTGGGTATGTGGGACGCCGGAGCCGCTCCGTAGAGTATTCCAAGATGATTCTAAGAGTAGAGGAAGGGGGTGAGCGTATGAGAGCATAGGGGAGGGGACGCAAATGCGCTGTGGGGGGTGTGGGACGCGGGGGGCCGCTTCGTAGAGTAGATGATTCCTAGAGGAGAGAAAGGAGGTGAGCGTCGGAGAGAGATGGGGGAGGGGACGCGCATGCGTTGTGGTGGTGTGGGAAGGAGGGGACGGACTAAGCCCCCCTCCAAACATATGCAAGCAAGATCAAGGAATGGGGTCAACCTGGGCGACAGACACCACCTGCCTAGACATTGCTGAGCAGCCTCTCTGTGCTCTCGGCCATGACTCAAGAAATGGGGTCAACCTGGGCGACAGACACCACCTGCCTAGCCATTACTGAGCAGCCTCTCTGTGCTCTCGGCCATGACTCTGATGATTGTATTAGGGCTGACGGCCTTCATATTACTACAGTGTTCTGGTTGGCATAATGGGTGCTTCCCTACTTCATGAAAGTGGCCGGACGCGGGACACGGGACGCGGGACGCCGGACACGGGACGCGGGACGGGGGACGCGGGACGGACAGAGCCCCGAGCATAAGATGCTTCGCATCTAAAAGGAATTAGCGCGAGTAGGATAGGATCAGTTGGAGCTCTTTAGGAGTTGCCTTTGTACTGCTACTGACAGAAAATAGCCTGAGAAGAGTTATCACGATGGCGATGGTGATGAAAAAAACAATCATGCTTTATTGCATTATTGTATCGATGCTCCAAAATGCAGCTATGCCAGACTCCTCCCCCTATAACGCTTCTCTTGAACCATCTAGATTTTAAGAGCATATGAATTAGCTTAAAGCACGGATGTTCTTACGCATGATGTTCGGTCTGGTAAATTGGCACTCCTACGCAATAATTATGTGCTTACGCCGAGGATGTTACAAACCCACACACATACAGTGCTGTACGATTTTCATGCGATGTAGGATTTTCATAGTGATGTAGGATTTTTATACTGCTGTAGGATTTTCAGGATGCTTGATGTATCTTCATGTAGCCCAAGATTCCGCTGCCAAATTGCTCTCGCTTGCTAGCAAAAATCTTTGCGCTTAGTTCACACATTTTTTTGCTACCTCACGGATTTCTTCCCTAAGCTGCTCTAAACTACGCTGCTCGCCATAACGGTAAAATTAAAGCTTCTGTCTTGAGTCTGACTGAAACGTGTCACCAGAAATTAAATTGAACTGGTTCACATTAGGCTGACTGACACTCTTAGGCTCGGGTTTGAAGTGTGAAGTTTATTTCATTATTTTTTACCGCGAAAGCTGTTATGTGATCAAAACAAGGGCCATTTTTGCGCCGTAGTTGTCTTCCGCCGCCGCCACCACCGGTGTCCGTAACCACTATCGCGCGAAATAAGAAAAAGAAAAACAACTAAATAAATACCTATGACAGAAGGGGAATCGAACCCAGGCCCTCCACGTGGCAGCCCAGCACTCTACCAATGAGCTACGCCGGTATTTTTTTTTCTTTATTACCAGTTTCTTAACACGTCACACGCATCAATAGCGGACACTTCCTACAATAACAGACACAACTGCAGCAATGTCAAGACAGTCTACCAACATATGACGAATTACATGATTAGAATTCCTTGAGGTAAGCCAGGGGCTCAACCCTGGAAAGACAGTCAGGTACGAAGTCTTGTTGTTTCAGTACATCAATGTACTACTGAACCATGCTGTCGCGAAATAGCACGCATGCAGGTCGTGCTTGAAACTGCGTTGCAAACTGACCCTATGCAGGCTTCATGTCAGGTAAGGAATCGCGTTAACACGTGTTGTAAAGCGTTTTAGAACAGTAAAGTAATAACCAGGCGTCACACAATGCCAATTGCGTAACGAGTGGGTCGTTCAAAGCTCCAACCCATTACAAAAGCCTCAGGCGTAATTCTTCATCGTCGTGAGGCACAGCATCGACAATGTGCACATAATGCGTTACGAGTGTATAGCGGGTACCGCGCTTTTTTGAAGAATGACGAATAATGACACAGTGGGCGCTTCCCCACTACACAAAAATTATGATGATTTATGGTGTAGTGGGTACTATGCAAGTGTGCTTGTAGTAGCTGCCTCAAGAGTTTAAAAAATGCTCTAGAAAAGCCACTATTCCAGTTTTCGCCGTGACTGTGCGGCGCGTTCCGCGCGGGCCTGGCGTTTTAAGGCGAAAGCCTTTAATGTCTCATGCTCACGTCCGTCCGGTGTCCGTCCGGCGTCCGGTGTCTGTCCGTCCGGTGTCCGTCCGTCCGTCCGTCCGTCCGTCTGTCCGTTAGTCCGTCCGTCCGTCCGGTGTCCGTCCGTCCGTCCGTCCGTCCGTCCGTCCGTCCGTCTGTCCGTCTGTCCGTCTGTCCGTCTGTCCGTCCATCCGTCCGGTGTCCGTCCGTCCGTCCGTCCGGTGTCCGTCCATCTGTCCGTCCGTCTGTCCGTCCGGTTTCCGTCCGTCCGTCTGTCCGTCCGTCCGTCCGTCTGTCCGTCCGTCCGTCCGGTGTCCGTCCGTCCGTCCGTCCGTCTGTCCATCCGTCCGTCCGGTGTCCGTCCGTCCGTCCGTCCGTCTGTCCGTCCGTCCGTCCAGTGTCCGTCCGGTGTCCGTACGGACGGACGGACGGACGGACGGAAGGAATGACGGACGGACGGACACCGGACGGAGCTCTGGCACGGAGCCAGGTGGCCGCCGGGATGCGCAAACGGACGCCGGTCGCGTCGGACTCTACAGCGCTCGCTCTTTACTTGCGTAGCTTCGCTGTGCCCAGCGTTTGCAATCATTCTGACCGACGCCGTCTCAATGGACACAGGCGTTCACGTAATACACCTTCGAATTTACAAAGGGCCCGTCAATTTAAGCGCTGGAACGCCATGGCGTTTGCACGATGCACAATGCGCGAGAAAATACTAACGCATGCGAACGGAGTAAGATTAGTCTCGCGTCTCGCTGCGGCTCGCGTAAAAAAAATTAAAAAAGGAAAACACGTACACATTCGCTTTGTGTGTTATCCCACTGAGAGTGCAAAAGAAAAATTACACCATCTCCCGCTAAAGGGAACCATGTGTAGATGTGAAGCAGCGGGCGCTAACACTTACACTGGCGGCGGCGTTGACGCTGGCGCTCATCGCAGCGTTGCGCAGGAGAGAAAACTGGGGAGGCGCAAAGCAGGCAGTGATGGAGCAGTTTTTCCTACTGGAACATGCCAATCGCTGCTAATGGGCAATGAGAGACAGAAGACTCCGACTGGACACAGAGACCCGCACTCCGCTTTTAGTTAACGCGCACGCTGCGAATTTTTATTGTTCAACAACGCACAGGAGAAATCTCCCACCGGCACCACCTTGGAGGTCAAGATCCATTGCTATATATACGGGATGGCCAGTGAACGGTTGTGCAGCGCGAGCAGTCGGTTTTTTCAACCAAGAAACTCGCTAGCAGACGCTGCCTGCGTCGGCGTCGCGAGGCGAGAGAGGGAGGAACGTACGAGAGGAGAGAGAGGGGGGTGACACGCATGCGCAGTGGGAGTGTGAACGCCGTGGGCAGGGATGCGTAGAGGAGAGAGGGGGGAGCGTAGGAGAGGAGAGAGAGGGGGGGACGCGCATGCGCAGGGGGGAGTTAGACGCCGCGGGCAGGGATGGAGAGAGGGGGGAGTGTAAGAGGGGAGAGAGGAAGGGAGGCGCATGCGCAGTGTGGGTGTGGTTGCCGCGGGGAGGGATGCCTAGAGGAGAGAGAGGGGGGAGAGGAGGTTTTTTTATTTTTATTTTTTTTTAACTGTTTGCGCATGCGCAGTAAGGGTGGGCACGCGGCACACCACCACCACCACCACCACCACCACCACCACCACCGGATTAAGCTTCGCCATAAGATGCTTCACATCTAAAAAAGGCATGGCATACTCAGTGGAACGGCCACACGCTTTCGCCGAACACACTTTAGAATGTACAAAGTGTCCTTCAATTTTTTTTTATGGTACATGTATTTACACTTTTAGGGACTCAGCAAAATTGTTAAGGGGCCCCTAAGGCATTAGAACATCAAAAACACTTAATGGCAGCAGCATGGGAAGCGAATATTTAGTTACCGAAAACTATGAAAAGATAGATATCAACACAGAATATGGTTTGATAGGAAATGGTCACCGTTACTAAAGTATAAAAACATGACTGACACGAAAACTTGATGTAATTCAAACAAAACGAGTACATTGTGCAATATGTATAGGTGCGAATCTGAACATATGTGAAAATATAGACTACAAATTACTATGACAAAATGAATTGATATGGAAGCAAATTGTTTAGTTGTGCTTGGAAAGAGTGAAGAGACGGGGCTGTCTTTATATTAGTAGTAAGGGTAGTCCAAATTGTACTTACAGATTGTGACTATTGCACATTGGGACTTTGAGAACAGTGGATTACATGTGCACACTGCACGGCAGCTCGGTTGACAGACACGACGCTGTGACAGTAGTTGCAATGGCAGTGGCCAAGGTGGCCGATGTCCAGTGCGTGGCAGAGGCCAAGTTGGAGGAGGACGCGAGGAGCTACATTGCACTTGGGGCAGGCCATGGTCAGACCTTCAGGGAAAATACAGAGACTTTCAGCAGGTTTGTACATCCCAGCTCCCACCAAACAAAAATGACAGGCAGGTTTCTTTGTGCTTCGCTATGCTTCGCGCAAAGCGCAGCAAAGTCATTGAATATAACTTGCCCTTTCATATACTAATCTTTTCTCCCTCCTCCCGCCTTCCTAGACGCGACACATTACATAAGTCCAAATCTTCCGTCGACTAACAAATTTTATGAAAAGCTACTACGGCAGATTCCAGGAGCTAACGTGTGGAACGATATACGGTTTCAAACAACATAAACAAGAACGTTTTCCTGTGCACTTAAAAGACATTTATTCCAGGAAAATGAATGAACACTAACACTGGCGGTTACCTTTCTGCATTTTCTGCTTCATTACAAATTCATTGAAATCCTGACAAAGTCATAATGAACAGCTTTGCATACGTTTCCGTTTTATTTTTGTAGTACGGTATAGATACAATCCGTTTCGTGCAACATTGTTGTATGACATTGCAGTTGTCTTACTACAATTATGGTTCTTGTTTTATGTATTACTGCATTTTCTTCTTGGGCTAAGCAGGAAGAACAGAGGAAGTGCCTCAGACAGGCTGGCCTGATTCACTTCCTCTGTTCTTCCTGCTTAGCCCACTACGTGTTTCCATTTGTCGGCTCCCATTTTGATTTTGCATTTTCTCCTTGTTTGATTGAAGTATCTGCGTTGTTAACGCAATCTGTTCATGTAACTCTATATCTATTTAGACTCTCTGCTAACCAACAGCTATGGGTCAAGCCAGTGCCATGTATTTCCATGTACTAACGGAACTGCAAAGACACTGATCATGAATAACGTAGGGCTTGACAAAATAAGGTAAACGAGATTAAATGGCCCCGCAGACAGAAAGGCAGACAGGCGAGCAGACTGGGGACGGTGCGGCAAAGGCAGCCATATGTCGACATTTTTCACTGGGCACTCGCGTTTTCTTTGCTTCCAAGTGGATCTGTCAAATTCTGTGTGTGACTGTGAAGTGAAACTACACAGCCATTTCGTGATGGCTGGTGTGGCACCTCAGTTCTCTCAAAATTAACGCCATAATGGTATATTATAAGGTACCAGCCATTCTGCTAGAACAAGATTTATGCTCAAACATCTCATCTAGCGTCTCACCGAACCGCAACGTGACAGGCATGGCTGCATTTACAGTTTTAATGAGGCGTCAAAACTGTGCTAACAATAGCTGATGTATCAGAAGAATGAACTAATCGGGCTAGTTGGTACCTTTCTTGATATAAACTAAGTATGCACAGCGCAAGCACCGCCTATACAAAAGGTAGAATCCTTTAGCATAATCTAATTTGTGGTAAAGAACAAGAGCTATCCGAGTTTTTCAATAAGTGTACTACATGAGTACGGGCTTTTCGCTTGCGATGTACAGCACACTTCTAGAGTCTCACTCGCCGCCATACTTGTCACATGTGCCCAGGATAGTTTTCCGACCACGGATCTTCGTGGACGTGGAGACGGTCAACATCTCGACCACCGTGCTCGGTCATGCAATATCCTTCCCGGTAGGGTTGGCTCCATCAGCGGCTCACAAGATGGCACACCTCAACGGAGAGACTGGCAGTGCGAAAGGCAAGGCCTTCCACCATGTTCTATGCGCAGCCCGATGCATCTTATTGTCGGTGAAGATTTTCCTGAAGCCAGTTACCTTACTGCTGTTCTCGAGATAACGGCCACCAGTATTAGCAAATGCCTGTCGCAGGTCACTGGATTGGTCGATTAAAGAAGAAAGGGCGTGGGGATGGTAGGGGCGGGGATGAGGGAAACTTCACTAGTGAACGCGTATATCATTGCCTTTGGCATTTGCCTTGTTCTGTTTGTGGCGAGAGGTTTGCTAGAGAAACTTACTGTATGTTGGCAAAGTAACTAGCTACTTCACAGGTGCTTGTGTCTAACGCTGCGGCGATGGATTTCTTGTGTGACGGGCCACTTTATTAGGATTGCATTCATAACTCTGTCAGCGTTCTTCGAGTGGCAACACCTTGGTGGTTTACAGACGCAGTGATCTTGCCTTCTCTATAACATACAACTTCCAGGCAATAAAGAAAGATGCTCAGTGAAACAAATTCATGCAGTCTTATGAAGTGCGTGATGAATTAATATATTAATTAGGAAGCACCACATAGCAGAGACAGCCATAGATGCACTGGAACACTGCTTTAAAGGCCAACTCCAGGCGATTTTGTCACCATGTCAGAGTAATAGTGCTTCTATGTTCCTGAGACGCTCCTGCCACGGGTAAGATAGCAGAAGCGCTCGGCAAACTAGATAATAATTTTAAATACTGAAAAAAGCACCACGCCGAAACCGTAACCCAGCATAGCAGTGCTGTCTTCGCGTGACGTAAAAGCTGCTAAAAACCGGAAATCGTGCAAGGAATACCGGTTCCGCCAGCGCGGAGTATGAAAGCTACGAAAGAGGTGAAGAGCAGACGCTCAGCGGAAAGGTTATGACGTCGCACCAGCCGTACCGTGTCTGTGACTGATCGTGCCACGGGCACAAGCTCGTCGGAGCTGTTCAACAATGACAGCTACGATTCGGACGCATTGGAGTGCAAATAGAATCGCCATTTTTCTTCGATGAAGTAGAACACATCTGTTATATGCTTGCCTAGGTGTGCATTCCATCGCCATATGGCACTACCTGTCCACCGGTCACGGTGGACGGAAGTTGTTTCCGTACGTTAATGTTCGTGCACGCTTCAGCCGGTACGGTATTACCGTACTTTACGTGGCGTAAACCGGCTCTGCTTGCTACAACACTAATATCGAGACGATGGGTAATTTTTGGCAGCGAGTTTTTCATGACTGTTTTACGGTAGGATCGTGCGCAGCCCACAGCGCAACACCACTTGCCCCGATCGCACGCACGCCCACAAGCAACTGAAATTCGGACGCCCAACCGTTGAAGCGCTGTGCCAACACTCACATCGGTTCTGTTGTGGCCAGAAGACGCCGTAGTGGCACGTCGGTTGCGTCACTTCCATAGCTTTTCTCTATATGACGTCACGCACACAATGTCGCCAATAATTGTGGGAGGTCAGGTGGGAGAAATGGGGCAATCAATAAAGTTCATTTTTGAAGAATCTGCTCTTCTCTCCAGCCTGAAATTTGTCATACATGGCGGAAACGCGCAAAGGAACGTGCACAGCGAATTTTATTGACATCCACGGACGTCGAAACATCACGGCACTTGGCATCTAACGGCCTGCTGACAGGGTTCCATTAGAGCGTCTCCCTGCGCTGGCATTCGGAGCGTCTCTTCTTGGGGTTGCTGCAAGTGGCGGAACGTGGCGACCACGTACCGTTGACTGCTGGGCCGTAATATAGTGTCAAGAATATAGAATTGCGATTGTTGGTTCACTTGTTTACGTGCATTGTAATGGTATTGCATTTGTCGAGAATCTTTGTACTGCATTTCGTGTAGACACAAAAGCTGAACAGTGACCCCGTAGAAGCCCTTCTTGGTGAATCGCGTCTCTCCGATTTATGTTTGTTGCTTTACACAGGCATGTGCACTTGGGGACAGACCGAGCGATATTTCTGCAACCTTTTCCCCGTGTAATAATAAAAAATAAAATGGCACACAGTGTCCCGAAAACGAAACACGAGCAATAGGCGAAATGTGAAGCGTAAATGTGTCTGCAAGAAAGACGAACTTCGAGAAAGTTGGTTTCTCCCTATTCTCAGAAGCAGCGCGATAGCCTTGGAAGTTTGAGAACATTAGCAAGCATCCACCTTTAGGCAGCATTAGCGCATTTTCAGAAATTTATTCATAATGTAGCAAATATTGGCCAGTACTGATAAGCGCCGGAAGTATGCAAGTAGCTGAATTTGATCAGAAACATTCGCTACACCTCGTCACAGAATCTGGAAGTTGCCCAGTGAGACAGAGTTGTCAGTAGCAATTCAGCAAGAAGGAAACTGGAACGCTTGCCTGCATCAGACATTCTGTATTGCAATATCTGGGGTTTTACGTGTCACCCAATACGCCGTTATGATTATGAGGCACGCAGTAGTGGTGGGCTTTAAAAATGTGGACCCTCTGGTGCTCTTTGACGTTTACTGGCATCGCACAGAACACGTGCCTCGAGCATTTTGCTTCCATCTCAATGCGACTGCCGCGACCCGTGAGTACTAAAGTCACGTGATCGCACAGCGGCGCATAGCAACAGTTGCGCTGCCATTGCTGTGGCCCATCGCCCATCGGTGATTGCTGACTCTCTCAGCAATCACTTGATGGCAGAGCGGCGGCGTCGACCGCTCCCACGCGCACGCGTCTCCCCTTGTAGCCCGGCCGCAAACCGCCCCTCATGCAAGAAGGAAGACGAGCGCATCGCGTTGCATTCTGACCGACCCCGTCTCAATGGGCACAGGCTTTCGCCGAACACACTTTGGAATTTACAGTGTCCTTCAATTTGTTTGCTAACCAGTTCAGTGACGTCCGCGAGGAGTCATAATAAAAAATGTGTATGCATTCTATAGCTTTCTTTTTTCTTCAAATCAACACAGCGGCTCAGGACGCCGGCACGGTGATGATCCTGAGCAGCTTGAGCACAGTGTCGCTCGAAGACGTCAGGGCAGCGGCGCCTGGCTGTCTCCTGCGGCAACAGACGTACATCTTTCGCGACCGGTCTATCACACAGTCCCTGGTCGAGAGGGCGGCTGCCATGGGCTTTTCGGCCATCGTGGTCACCGCGGACTCACCCGTGCCCGGAGACGGTGTGCTCCGTCACCCGTATCTGGATGATTTACCGCATGGCTTGAGGTACATTTCAACTTTACAAGCCTTACGCCTAAGCGAGAAGATGCCTGATATCAATCAATCAATCAATCAATCAATCAATCAATCAATCAATCAATCAATCAATCAATCAATCAATCAATCAATCAATCAATCAATCAATCAATCAATCAATCAATCAATCAAGGGCCCATACCCATGCTTTTTACATAGCGTATGCATAACGAAGAAAAATGTCTCGAATACTATATATAAAAAAACAACCAGGAAATACTTATAAACATAACCAATACATACGTACATTGCATACTTGTGCATACATGAAGAGTTTGGTTTCTGAAGAAGCGACGGCATGAGGTTGTAGAAAACGTAATCGATAGATAGACTTCGGCATGCGTGAAACAGGTTTATCTCATTATACAGCAATACCAAAAGTAATGAAAATGTTTACCTGATACAATGCAATTGTGTGTTGGGGTATGAGGAATGTTCCAGTACAGTTTTGAAATAAAGCGTTTGGGCAAGTTTTTCTGTAGAAACGTTGTAAAATAAATCCCGTGTTTCTGATACATCTTGCGTTAGGCTTGTGCACCAGGGTTACATGACTGTGGCATTGCTGCTAGATTATTAGAAGGCCATCATCAGATATATTTTACAGATAATCTGGTACCAGTTCCATATTGTGATTTACAGAGTGAAATTAAGAATGTAAAAGCTATCTCGTTTCTTTTTTTGTGATAACACGGTGTTTCGTTACACACATCATGCTCAATGGTTTGACATATTTGAATTGTACTATATGTTAAACTTACAAAGTGAGAGCAAACGTGGCCAGTGATAAGTCATTTGAAATTGTTTGAAACACTCGATTCTCCTTTTCAAATCGTTTATATAATTCCGTTCGTGTAATTTTCGTATACCTCTGACCTGTAATTGTTTGTTTGTGCCTTACATGTATTTTTCTTTTTTTTGTTATTTTTTGCACTGGGCCCACTCCTGCGATAGCCTTTTAACCGTGCTGCAGTACGTGAAAACAAACAAACAAACAAACAAACAAACAAACAAACAAACAAACAAACAAACAAACAAACAAACAAACAAACAAACAAACAAACAAACAAACAAACAAACAAACAAACAAACAAACAAACGAACAAACAATCAAACAAACAAACAAAGAAACAAACAAACAAACAAACAAATAAATAAATAAATAAATAAATAAATAAATAAATCGGCGCTATACGGGGAGTCTTAGTGTCCCGTTGAGTACCACGCTAACGTTTGCTAACAGCTTTCCTCTAAAAATCCTGGCGCGAAAACTTTACTATTTCAAATTATAAGGCATCACGGTGCCAAATTCCCGATGTGTTATTTTGTTCTACCACATGCGCAGCAGCGCAAATACAAAGAGGCTAGACTCAACGAAAGAAAAAGAAATGTTCGCGTGCCTTGCATACGTTTGTGCATGTTAGAGAAACACGGGCGGTTGAAATTAATCCGTAGTTACAACTAGTGTTCTTCATTATAAGATCTCACTGTTGCCACGTGAAAATACAGTTTTTATTATGCCTGTTTTAATGTATTTCCATAACCAAAATACGAGCCGTGGATTGAAATTTGGAGACAGACTAACCCTAAGACAAAGCCTAATCCCGAGCTATCCATGTCCTGTGACAGTTACGTATCGACTGTTTTTACCCTTTGTTGTCGCGCAAGAAAGAAAAATTTGTCAGCCGTATCCACCTACTGCTGGTTGTGGTGGGGGGTGGTGATGTTGCTACAGGTGGGACGCTACAGGCACGCCATGTCGGAAATGGTCCCAAACGAACATCTCTTTCCACGACGTATATTTCGCCATGTAAAATTTAATCCATCCTTCGGCGGAAAAAGTTAGCAATGTGCGAGAAACTTCCGTGTGCATGTTCTTTCTATCCCTCTGGAAAGACAATCTGTTCAACGTGCTCGTGGGGGAAACCGTCTTTTATTTAAGCAGCATGGCTAATTGGGCTAGTTGGTATTGGTTCATGATTTTAACTAGATAAGGCGCGCATACAGACACGGACACTAGAGACGGAACCTAGGCGCCTGTGTTGTTTGCGTTTTTTCCTTCTAGCGTCTGCGTCAGTGTGCGCTCCTTATCCAGTTAAAATCCTCTTTTATTTTTTTCGTGCCGTCCGTACGAATTCGCCTATCAGGACAGAAGCGCATTCAGAACCATATGAAGTGCTCCCTATCACCCACTTTCCTGAACTCAGTGCTCGATGGAGAAGTGCACCCCTGACCACAACGTTCCCGCGTTTTCGCAGTTTCGCCAATATCGAGGCCGCATTTTCGAACGGGCTCAATGGATGCCAGCGACGAGACAAATATTTTATTGGCATGGATGCTCTTCCATCGGCCACGTGGGACGATATCGAATGGCTACGCCGTCTCTCGAAGCTACCTGTAGTCATCAAGGGTGTCCTCACTGGTGAGTGCACTTTGTCTAAGGGCCAACCTTTCCCGCTCCCTAATCTTTTTCAAATGAATTAAAATCGCTTCAAGACGGCGCTACCGTCACTCTGGGATGAGTGCAGCCACAAAACACTAAACACGTGGCATGTCAAACTATGCAGGCGCCCCTTCGAACAGCCATTTAATGCGTGTGTGATAGCTAATCGAACTAACCTAAATCATCAGACCAACTCATGATATTAATTAATTACTTTTTGTAGTTTTTTTTTGCTCGTTGGCTCCACGAACATTGTTCACGTTGTAATTTTTTTTTTCGAAAGTCTACACGGACGGTTCCGTTTCTTCTGAAAGCTCGGCCGGGGCAGTGGTCATTCCCGAGAAATCCATCACTATAAAATTCAAGACGTCGCACTTGACATCATCGACGGCTGCCGAACTCGCCGCCATCCGTGCTGCTCTAGAGTTCGTAGTTGAAGAACCACCACAGGCATGGTCAGTCTTTTCCGACTCCAAAGCAGCCCTTCAGTGCATTATGTCGCCATATCGTCATGGACCAAACGAGCAGTTAGTCGCTGACATAAGACTACTTCATCACCGGGCTGTAGAGAAGCAGCACAACATAACCTATCAGTGGATACCGGGCCATTGCGGTATCTACGGAAATGACCGTGCAGATGAAGCCGCCCGATCTGCTCATGATGCTCTCCAATGTGCAGCTATACCATTATCGAGAACGGACGCCGCTACGAGGCTTCGTTCACTTGCACGGGAACTGACACTGACACAGTGGAACTCGACGGAATTCACCAACGCCCGTCTTCACAACTTGGACCCAAATCTACAGCTCCGTCTTCCGTCGGGAATAACCAGAGCCGAGGAGACGCTCTTGTGCCGCCTGTGGCTCGGGGTGGCCTTTACGAATGCTTATTCGTTTCGAATCGGGAATGGCCAGCAGCCCGACATGTGACAACTGTGGCTGCGAGGAGACCGTCGCCCATCTTCTCTGTGACTGTCCTCGCTTCAGTGCGCCAAGAAAAGAACTTAAAAAGGTGCTAGATGGACTGGACAATCGCCCATTGTCGGAGGAACGGGTCTTAGGACACTGGCCGAGACCGTCCTCGGCACGCAAAGCATTGAGAGCTTTGTTGCGCTTCTTGCGGGCAACTGGTCTCAGAGACATACTCTAAGCAGTGTCGTTTATCGTATTAGTGTTTTCCTTTTTCCTTTTTTTTTCTCCTTTTTATAACATCTCTTTTCTGTCATCTTTTATTCCCCTTACCCCCCTTCCCCGCAGCACAGGGTAGCCAGCCAGTCTGAGAACTGGCTAACCTCCCTGTCCTTCCTTTTCTCCTCTTCTTCCTCCTTCCTCCTCCTTCAAAAATACACATGCACATTTGCTTCGTCACTTTGTAATTTGCAAGTTTCCATTTGTAACTGGCCTTCATGCCTTTTGTGTTACCTGTTTGTTTTCAGGTGACATGTTAGTGACACGGGCTCGTATTTCCGTAACAAATGTATTTTAGCATCTTGTGACATGTCACTACTGCTTTTTTTTCTTGCTTTTTGGCCAGTTTCGGCGTTCATTTTATGGGATGTCTTCACCTTTTTTTTGTACAATTTATGCGAAGCCCCTTTACTCAATTATGTCTGTGTATGCGTCGAAAGCGACCACAGCATATGCGGACGCGCACACTTGTTCCCTAAGAATGCCTGTTTATTCAAGCACTTGCTCGTTTCTAGTGGTCGTAGCCGGGAATCGGCGCTCTCCTGCCACATTACCGAGTTGTTTGACTGTGAATCCAGACATATAAGCTGTGCAGCCACGCACAGCATACCTATAGCGTACCTGAGAACAGTGTTTGCTTGAGTGCGTAGAATTACGGTCGGCAAATTAACTTGTCAGACTTCAGGGAACCTGTTACGGTGTACAGTAGCCCTGTTGTAACCTATACTGGGTTTTAGATGTCGTTTTCATGCCTGTCAACAGGCTGTGCCGACGCAGGAAAAGAAACATTTATGGGCGAGTAATGTAATGCGTCCTAACGACTTCCCGGTTCACACTCTTCGAACGCAAGAGAGCTTGTCCTATAACAGCAATTTTCTTTTGCGCAACCTAAGGACTTGATTCAGCATTATAAATTTCGTTTTGCTGTACTTCTCTTATTATTGCCTATGCTTCGAGTAGGTCGTCTCTCAGTAACGTAAAGATGACGTGTTCTGTCGTTCTTTGTTGTGATGCATGGCATGTGTATTTTTATTCCAGTAGTCTCCACAAATGAGTTGCGTTTTCAGAGGCGACATCACCATGTTTATCACACGCCACCTAGCACTTAAGTATTATTTTAACTTGTTTAAGTGTACTATACCTGTTTTTTTAGCTGCTCATTGTTTATTATGAGAAGGTTTTCTTTTTTATCTTTCTTTCTTTTTTCGCTGCAAAAGTTGTAGAAATGGAGTAGCCAAGGCCATATAAACCTCAGCCTCTCCACAGCAAGACAGTTGTAACGGAACAGAGCAGAACAGAACAGAACAGAACAGAACAGAACAAAACAGAACGGAGTTTCTCGAGCTTCCGTGTGTTTATCGAGTTGTGTTGCTGTACACGTAACGACTCCCCAAAAACCTCGCGACGACTTGCGAAAACAATCAGCATGAAAGCGCTCAACTGAAACGTTTTTTTACGACTACTAAAACGCATCAGGTATCAGCGAGAAGCGCTCAAGTTTCTCCACCGACACCAGCGCTTGCCATTCCCCTACCGGAGAAAGCGAAGTGAAGCTGCCGGGTAGGATCCCTCCGCTCCCCTTGGTTCCCACGCATTTGCGAAGATCGCGCTGCACTTGAAACGTTTCTCGTTTTGCCATATCGAAACGACGGAGGACTGGTAATAACGGCTCGTTAACTGCCATAACACTGTAAACATGAAAATATTTATACCACCCGTGAAATTCTACTGATTCCCAAATAGATGACACCATAAAAAGAAACGACAAGTATGGATTGCTGAAGTGTGCCTAGCAGTGTGTGGTCGAAGTTCACGCGTGCAGAGAAAATGAGTATCTGCATGAAGCACTGAACATAACCAGAGTTCATTGCTGCTTCACGACTGCACTGATCAATACAGTTACTGGTTGATGCACGTGAGCATCATGGTCGCACCGGAATTGAACCGGAAATTACTACAGTGCGTTCAACTTCCGTCTTTTCACTAGTAATAAGATTTTACGGAGATACTTGTGCTTTAGCGCGGAGCCAACTTCCACATTTCAAATCGATGACGAAATTATTGGTAACAATCGCAAGCCATAGATGACGAACAGCCTACGCAGGCGCGTGCGCGACTTCTTGCAACGATGCATGGATTTGAAAGGAGGCCATCTGCAAGATTTACTATAAGAAATGACCTCCCTGCAATGGTTCGTAGTGACATACTTGGCCCTATTTATAGATACTTCCGTAGTGTGGGAGAGCACGCGCGCCCATGCTTCCATTTCCTTGACGGTAGCGCGGCCAGTCTGGCAGCGAGGACCCTCAGGAGAGACACTAGCCTCTTTCGGGGGACCATTGACCCCGCATCCAGTGCGCGCTATCCCCCCCCCTTTTCGGCGTTGATTTAGCCTGTTGCCTTATTCGCCCGAACCCGTCGTAGCTGCGATGACTCGAGCTACGGGAAGGGGCCGTTGATTACGCGCACGGTATGACTGTGTGCCGCTGTACCCGGAGCTAGGCTTCTGCACCAGCCGTGCATATATTATCACTTGTAGTATATTATCACTGGACACTACTGGCTGCGCTGATCATCCAAGAGCCGCAGCGCCACATACCTTCATCTTGAGGGATAGTGGTAAACTACCATTCATGATTTGAGAATGGCTGCCTAAAGTGATCCACCTCATTCTTATTCTTCTTGTTACTTCAACCTCATGGTTCGGCTGCACAGTCCCTAAGAGACGTATTCCATTACAACTTCGAGTGCCTCTCTACCTATGCGAAGCACTGATCTCCTTCTGAGACTATTGAACGTCCATTTTCGTAGGCCTCCGAAATGACTCTGCGACGCACAAAAACTAATAATTAAGGCCCTCAGAACGCGTGGGAATTCTGGAAGCTGCGCTGAAGCGCCACGCTGCTGTGCTTCGGAAGTCGGTTCGACGTTAATCCCAATAAGGGCGCATATCACTTAAGACATATCGCATGGTATTACATTCACGAGAAGGCTAAGACAGACAGATGGTAACGAATGGACTGAATTGATTGGAAAGCTCATCGCTTTAGAAATCCGTCTTTTTTGGGATTTCTTATCATCATATTTAGTGGGAGAGGGCGAACTTTTTATTGATCCCATTATAAAGATGTTGGTTGGGGCCCTTAGTCCAGGGCCCTACTAGCTACTGCCACGTCCCGTGCCGGATGGTCCAGATGCCAACCGATCTTCCGTGACGCGAGGTGGCCTCCCAGTCTTGAAAAGTTGGGATAGGAAAGGACATGGGGGAGTGACTGGCAGGCGGGTGCTGGCATTCTAGCTTTATGTAAAAAGAACTCGAGAGGATCCAATCGCGCGGTGTCAACTGCAGGCCAGCACATTTGTTAACGTCCTTCAATTTCTCTACCCAACTTCCCGTGCTGAAAGGTGGCCTGGCTGCCGAGCTATTCCGATATTTATTGAGAGGTGTCACTTAACCTTACGAAATCACGCAGAAGGCCCTGACTAAAGAGCCTAGCTGGGGGATGTGTTGCCAAAATCTGCATGTGGTGCATGTGAAAGAGATCATCTACGCCGTGGCATTCAGATTTGCAGTCGTTTTGTTCACCATGTACCGTATGGCAAACCTCCTGGGAAAAAATGCGAAGAAGCGTGCAATAATGCTGTGATAGCATCACGCAAGGTAGACGCGGGACGAACCATCTCAGCCGGATCTCACGTGTTTGTGTGTTGCAGTCAACAAAGAAACCGCACACTGTGCTTATGCGCAAGTTTTTTTTTTTTATCACAGCCGAAGCGGCGCACGCAGCACATCGGCATGGTGCAGCAGCCGTGATCGTGTCCAATCATGGTGGCCGTCAACTGGACGGAACTCCGGCCACGGTGAGTGGATCATACATGACTGAACAAAGACGACGAAAACAGCGTGAGCCTTACTGAGTTCTTGAAACTTAGCTAACATAGCCCTCAGTACACGCAGTTATTCACTTCCAAGAGGAGAAAGATTAGGTGGTAATTGGTAGTACTAGTAATCATCATTATCGTTGGGTCGTTGTTGCAGTAGTAGTAGTAGTAGTAGCAGCAGCAGGAGGAGGAGGAGGAGGGGGAAGAGTGGTAGCTATACTTGTTGCTGTAGGGGTACAATTGTAACTGGTGCTAAAGAAGTAACTGCAGCAGTAGACAATAGTATTTCTTCATACCGAATCCCGTAAGAGTAAACGCGAGTCGGTTTCTTAAAAAAAAACAGCGATTAAAAGCTCCTACAGTTACTAATAGCAATGCACGCCTAAACACCAATCCAAGCTGTTTGCATGAGCTATAGATTAGGTATAGGCAATCTCTGAAGCATTATCAATTTATATGTCCACTTTATATAGAAGGGCAAAGTGAGGAAAATATTTAATCACACTGGGACGCGTAAAGTTGGTCCGACAATTGTCAGTGCAAGGACCGACTCGGTTACACAAAAAGCATTTCGTAACATTTTACTGTGTATGCACTTTTTTCTCTTTGTGCCCATTTCTTCGAATACTCGGGAACCTCCTTTTCGACTTTGGCAAGATTCGTGCAGCTTTGCGCTTCCAGGAATTGATGAGCCAATTCCTGCATATCCTCTAGTGAATCGGGACTTCTCTCTTTCAGATACATTGACAGACTCGGGTTGTAACTAGTGATAAATTGCTCTGTAATCAAAAGCTCTCTAAGCGCATCGTACTCCTTTGCCATCTCTGAAAGTTCAATACACCTGTCTACATAATGGCTAAGTTGTGCAGTAAACTGCGTAGCCGCCTCGTCATCAGCTGGCTTTCCGGTCCGAGACCCGTCTTGGAAGCCTTCCACTGTGAATCTAAATCTCTTCGAGAAAGCAGCTTTCACCTTTGAGTAGTTAGCTGCATTTGTTGGCGTCAGCCTACAGTACACATTGAGGGCTTTGCCTCTCAGAGTGCTCCATGCACTTCAGCATTGATGCTCCGGCCAATTCTGGCTTTTAGGCAATCGTCTCAGACCTGTGCAGGTACGCATTAAGGTCATCCTTCTTCTTAATGAAGTGCCACAAGCAGCTTGCTTGGGTTCAAACGGAAGCTGTTATTTCCCCTTTGACTGCTCTCGAATCTAGCCTGGACGGGAGCTTGTGAGCGCTGTTGCTAACGGAGACGTTCGAGTTCTATCTCGTGCTGCCGTTGCCTTTCCCTCTCAGCCATTTCAGCTTGTAATTGTCTCTTTTGCGCCTCTCTTTCTTCATTCGCCCTCTCAGCTACCAGCCTGTCTCTAGCTCGGCTTCCCTCTCTTCCTTTGCCCTCTGAACCACCAACCTCTCTCTTTCAAGCTTTGCTTTCAGCCGTTGTTCCTTCATCTCCCTTCCTTCTTTAGCCCTTTCTCTTTCTTCTTTTTCTCTTGGCTAACCCACTTTCGTAGTACGGCTCTAGAATGACGTATCTTCTCACCAAGCGCAACTCATCTCTCGAGATTCATAGTGCTCGTCAAACAAATCCTAGCCGCGGACACAAAACATCGGCCTAACGTCGAACACTCTCAGCACACAGGTTAGCGAGAACGCGGTGCGATACACAATGTGTTTACGATGGCACTGTAAACGACTCAAGGCTCTTCATCATTACTTCGGAGACACTCTGCACCAAAAAGGTCCTGTCGCGGACGCCAGAATACTTGACACTGATCCCGTTAATAAGGAGGCAATCGTCGGGCATATTCCAAGGGCTGATTTATCGGCCCCCAGCAAAGCAGCACGAAAGCGCGGACCATTTAGGGTAGGTCTTTTTAGTGCACCAGCGAATGCCGGATGTGGTTCAAAGACCTAGTCAGAGCCAAGAGTTGATAACACAAAGTATGTTGTCAGTTAAGGCAGTACAAGCATTGAACGAACGTGCACACTCAGAAGGTATCAATTACAATGCACAACATAACTTAGTGTTTAAAACAGCGGGAACAAGCAAACAAATCATGCTACAAATTCAAGATCATGCATTTGAAACTATTCGCGTATACTTAAAATCTTTAATATTCACCAAACGTGTCCAGTCCACAATTCTCGGAACATATCTCGAGTGTTTCTCTTCCAAGAAACACTCACACACCCTCCAGCGCTGATTGTCGTTGTTCCCTTCCGTCGCCGGCCCGTTGCATGTCTACTCGGCGACACTCTTTAAAACTCTTCACTGCTCCCTCGGCGCCATCACCCGATTTTTCAAGATCGACTGACAACAGCACACGACTCACTTGAACAACATACCTTTTTCGCTGACTTCAACATCCTGCTGACCTTCCGTCGTCGCGTGCTTACTTCTGCTCTCGCATGGGTTTCACGAATATTCCACGTGCTTTTTTGGCACGTAGCAGAGTGAGAACTGGGGGGAAATGGCTAGATTCATCTTGCCGGTTCCACTCGCCGTGGCGTCACTTGGCATGGCGTCATATTTTCTTTCGTAATGTATGCAGACTTAGCCGGACGTTTGATCTGAGTCTGCTGGTTGTCTGCGGCCTTTTCGAGGGTGTGATGAGGTGCGCTCGCGGCGTCTTTAATAATTGTTTCGCTTGTTGATAATTGCTTCGCTTATTGAGGGGACTGTTGCGCCACTATTTCATGCTGTTCCCTGAAAACGGTGGCACGCCCCTAATTAAGCACTCGTTTATGGCAGCTACATGTACTTTTAGGGGCGAAGCTCCTTAGGGTGTGGGTCTGTCCCTCCTTTGTAGTAGTAGTAGTAGTAGTAGCTAGGTAGGTAGGTAGCCACGTGTAGTGGAATGTACCCACTCCACGTGATAAAGATGACGATGACGCAGTATATTGGAATGTACCCACTACACGTGATAACGATGAAGTATAAGCACGTTCCAGTATAGTGGAATGTACCCACTACACGTGATAACGATGAAGTATAAGCGCGTTCCAGTATAGTGGAATGTACCCACTACACGTGATAAAGATGACGATGACGCAGTATAGTGGAATGTACCCACTACACGTGATAACGATGACGATAACGCTGATGACCATGAAGTATAAGCGCGTTCCAGACCCCACATTCTCTTTCTGTCATGGATGAAAACGATCGAGCTTCGCCCACTGATCATTATTCACTTCGTGGATATGGCGTGATTTTTTTTGCCAGTGGCCATTGCCATCAATTTAAATTTAGTTTCCAAGTTTCTTAGGATCACCAATACAGAACTATCTATCCCTACAGTGGAAGGCTGTTCTTGCAGACTATTTTTCCGGCAAGGAGCAACGTGAATCCTCGAAGCAGCGTAATTTTGGCGCCGCGCTGCTCTTTACCCCGATGTGATGTGTGTGGGCAGCTATTTTTTTTCATGTTGGAGCTCGCAGTGGTAGTGGTGTCATCGGGAAATTCCACGATTCCGATAGTTCCTTGTCTAACTGCTGCGAAGCCAGACAATCTGATCACAGGGTTACCACTCAGTTGTTTTTTGTGTGAGAAAGACCGGGGGATTCGGAATGTTTACGTGTGTTAGTCGAATAACGCGAAGTACAGCGCTTGCGCAGTGAACTGTGACATCAAAAAATTATGTACAAGAACTGGTAGGCGCAAGTGCTTGCGATAACAGCGTCATGTCGCTACGAAACTGTCCACCAAAGTGAGGCTGGCTCTCATGCGAGTGCCCGTGACCATTACGATCATTCGATGCAAATTGAACATGGTGCAAACGATAGCGCGTGCATTACCTTGCCACAAATTAATGCATTTAACTCTGTGAGTACTGCCAATCTTCAATTGCGGCTAAGCTTTGGACGAATGTTTTTGTAGTCGCACCGCATTCGAATGAACGGTGGATATGGGCGTCGGCTAAATACGAATATCTTGAAGGCATGGTTGATTGGTGATCTGCGAGTGCTCTGAGCATCCTTCAAAGCGCCGAATTCAACAGCTTCCAGACCTCTACAACAAGAAGAAGCACTTATTCAAGTCATGCTCCTCCTTCGTGATCAGTGATTGGCCGGCTTCTTTTGGTAGTATTGCTTCGTTGCTCATTTTCATATAATCCTAAGAGCCTCTGGGGCACTCTGAAACAACCACCTTAATCCATGATTACATGATTGTTGGAGTTTGACGTTCCAAAACCACGATATGATCATAAGGTACGTACGCCGTAGTGGAGGCCTTCTTAAATTTCGAGCATGCATGGCTTTTTAACGTGCACCTAAATCTATGTACACGCGACTCTAGCATTTAGCCTTCATCAAAATGCGGCCGCCACTTACAGGATTCGATCCCGCGACCTTCAGGGCAATGGTCGAGCGCAATAACCACCGGATCACCGCGGCGGGTGATCCGGTCGATAACTTTCCCAATGGGAAAAAATCTAGATGAGGTTTCTCGGCGAAAGAGCGAAAACTTGCACTGTGTTATGAACAGCACGTTCGGACGTACAGCGTGTCGTGCCATCCGAGGCTCCAGGGGCCATATTCTGTGGCGTCCACTTCAGGACGACGCTGTCACTCTTGCGAGATTTCACGACGCATCAGCCGGGAGCGTCCGGCTTCCACCAGCGACAACGTTGCTGGCCAGCCCCATCACCACGTCTGGCGCAATGCCAAAGCGCCTGTGAACCGCAGAACGAAATGCGGTGACCGTCACTCACGTGAATGCTTGCGTATAGGACTGTCGCCGGAAGTGATCGTTTCGCAGCGCCACCCCCGTCAAGGTAGCCGGTACGGTAGATAGGCAGTCTATCAAAATGACATAAAATCTGAATTGACTTGCGGCGTCAGACGCCGAGTATTTATCCCAACATGCTATGCTCCTCTGCTACTTGGAAGCCACTGACACATCCATTGCAGATCGATGTCCTTCCCGAGATAGTGGCCGCCGTGGGTGACAAGATGGAGGTGTACCTGGACAGCGGGGTGCGTACTGGTGCCGACGTGGTCAAGGCGCTTGCGCTGGGTGCTCGGGCGGTCTTCGTGGGACGGCCGGTGCTCTGGGGACTCGCGTATGACGTAAGCCTGCTTTCTTCCTCTTTTATACTCCAAAGGGAGTATAAAAAAGGTTCTGTTAACACTGTGTCTTGTGTAATTTGTAGTCTGTCCCACGTAACGTCTCCCTACCGTAAGCGCATCGCAAAGCCAACATGAACCAACTAGCCCCTTTCGTCGCTTTACTGACGAAGGGAGCAAGGTTGTCCGTTAGTGGCTACTTTGCGCCAAATTGGCAACTTTTGTCTGGCGACAGAAATTTTCTATTGGTGACATGGCTACTTTCCGACTACATTGAACTTCTATGTGGACACATTTAGCAGCCATTTTTAACAGCGAAGGTGTTCTTGGTCGAGCCTTTCATGTCCGGGATCCGTGGTGACTCTTGTGGGCATCGTAAATCCCATTACTCACCACTGGTCCTCTAAAAACGAAGGCAACAGTTAGCCCAACAAAAGGGTATGTGCCACAGAGAAAACAATCATCATCATAAACGTGTATGTGCCACAAAAATGGGAAATTTCACTACCACAACTTCCACTAAAAAGGAAGAAGGTGACAGTTAGCCCAACAACGGTGCGCGCGTTACCATAGTCACACCACCGTCACGCGATACGTTGGGGTTATAAAAGGCGGTGGCTGTACCACCACCTCAAAGCTTAACGAAGAGTGTTTAATTAAAGAGCAGTGGCATAACGTATCGGGTCACCTTAAGCGAACGCTTCTTTGTAAAGCTGTGTACATAAGAGTAGTTTGGTCAAAATTCAATCAACCTATACTACCGACTCAAAGATTAACACAGAGTGTTTAGTGATGAGCACTGATATAACATATTTGAAAGACTTGCAAAACATAGGAATACGTTAGCCTGACGAAGGGAACACTAGCAGCTTCGCTGTTTCCATCGGTGTCCGCGAAGCGGAGCTAGGTTGAATTTTAGGGGCTATACACCTGAGGGTCTACGTTTCTTTGTGCATTGTCCGTGCTCACAGCACAGCACATGCAAGCTACCCATTATACGCCATGACGATGACGCTGATGGCGATGAAGAAAAAGCGCGTTCCAGACCACACATTCTCTTTCTGTCATCACGGCCCAGCACGTGCAAATGAACCCACTATACGCCATGACGATGACGATGACGCTGATGGCGATGAAGAATAAGCGCGTTCCAGACCACACATTCTCTTTCTGCGATCACGGCACAGCACATGCAAGGTACCCACTATACCCCATGACGATGACGCTGATGGTGATGAAGAATAAGCGCGTTCCAGACCACACATTCTCTTTCTGTCATCACGCCCCAGCAAATGCAAATGAACCCACTATACGTCATGACGATGACGCTGATGGCGATGACGATGAAGAATAAGCGCGTTCCAGACCACACATTCTCTTTCTGTCATCACGCCCCAGCAAATGCAATTGAACCCACTATACACCATGACGATGACGCTTGTGGGGGGTGCCATCACCCCCTGTAAGGTCGTTTGCGCCCCACGGCGCGCGCGTCTCGCGGATAAGCCGCAGTTTGGGTTGATGGCCGCCGAGCGGAAGGTGGCGTTGTGCTCGCGCGTGTAATTATTATCATCATCATCGTTCAAGTTAGCACGGTAGCGCCAGCAGCGCCGCTGGGCGGCGAAGCTGGTGGGCGCACGGGAAGAAAGAGCCTCTTTGGCGTTTGGCGGCTGGCGTGGACGGGCGGCTCCTGCGGTGGGTCCGTGGGGAAGGCGCCGCGCGGGTCGTCTCCCGCGGGCCCCTCGTGGTGAGTCGACCGTCGGCGACGCCGCCTTCGCGGTACCTTGTTGTTTGTTGTTGTGTTGATTGAGTGTATTGGAATTTGTATAATTGGTTTTAGCGCGTTTGATTTATGATTCGGCTAGCGAGCTCGCCACGTAAAGTAGTTCAATAAATGTGCACGAGGGTTGGTTTGGTACGACCGTGTCTGCTGTCTCCCTTGCTCCGAGAGCGGCGCGCTCATATCGAGACCCCACACGCTGATGGCGATGACGATGAAGAATAAGCGCGTTCCAGCCACAGATTCTCTTTCTGCCATGGATTAAAACACGATACTCGAAGTACTCGGATTGAAACGCGATACTCGGAGCGCTTGGCTGGTGATAGGGTGCGAGCGCTGGGGATACGTGGCGACTGCACCCAGTATCCGTCAGTGGTTCTCGGTGGTTTCCTTTCACTCAGTGGTCCTCGGTGGCGCTAGTGGAGTTCTACTAATGTGGCTTCAAAACACCGCGCTCGCTCGCTGCGCCGCGTGCAGCGGCTATAGACCTGGTAAGCGCACGTTACCGAGGATTGAAGCGCCCCGCCAGAGCTGCCGAGAACCTCAGACTGAACGACTGTTTACCGGATGCAGTCACAGTGGGCCACGAACGATCTCACCCTCACCGTCACCACCAGGAACCGCGCGCTTCCAGTATTGCATTTCAATTGCCGGTCCCCATGCATACTTCATCGCCCGACCTAGTGGGAACGCATTATTACCGCAATTACCGTTATACTACGACAGATTTTTTCCCGATGTGTTGGCTCCCAAACGCTACTTTGTTTTTTGTAGGGCAAGCAAGGTGTCGACAGAGTGTTGCACATACTTAGGGAGGAACTGGAGCGCACCATGCAACTTCTCGGTGAGCTAGTTCTCACTTGTCTTTATTCCATTGACGGTGAACTTGGCAAATATATTCAAGAAGTTGAAATGCTTCAAAGACGCGCTGTACGTTTCATTCTCGCTAAGTTTAAATCAACTGGTTGTCCTACAAAATTACACCGATACATTAATATCGCTGTGCTTTAAAATCGCACTCAAAATCGCACGCCTGAACTATTTACGGTAGGTTTATAATTGGATGTTCAATACACCTGCCCATTAGTACCATACAGCCGTTCTATCCTAGCGCACCTAGAAATCGTCACATGCCTAACCTGCTCCCATAACCCGCTTGGACTAACATTTTTAACATTCTTTTTCTCTTGCTCGAATAAGATAATTCAGGGAATAATTTTCTACCTGATCTCTGATGACTCTGAGAGAGCTTGAGTGTGCGCAATTGTGAATTATTCCGATCCCTACATGCCTGGTATTCAGTGTCCATGGTGCTTTCTAAATGAAGAAATAAAGTTCATAGCCTCAAGGAATTAAAGATCTAAGTGAAGATTTCGTGCTCGATCTACCATCATGGTCGACTGAGTGTTATGTATAGCGCACTCCTGGCGCGCGTCACTACCTCCACATTGTCGCGGCCCACTGACATCATCACTTCCCCAACCAATTAGTTTCGGCCTTTCCTTAATGTATGACGCCAATAACTGCACCAGCTAATGAGCGCTTCTACTTTTCATCACCAAGTGCATACCTGTGGCAGTCTGCTATTGTGGAAAGCGCAGGAGTATCTCCAGCCGCGGCACAACGAAGGCGCCAATGGAAGCATCGGAGCAGCACATGAGATGCGAAATTCGCAGGCCCACAAAAGCTCCACGCATGTATGTTGGTAGGGCAAAAATTGAGGCCACGCACACTTTAGTACAGCGGTTATAGTTGGCGACCGTGTAACCGCAGTTAGAAGCTGCTCGCGTGCTCTACACAACAGTGTGGACGGCCCTGTACATGGCGAACGTGAATAAGGATGCATAAGATGCTGCACAAGACGCTGTACAATATTGTTAAGAGGCATGGTGTATGAGCCCGCCGTGGCACACGAAGAGACAAAGAAGCTGGTGTTCCGCGCGAGATTCTGGCAGCTATTCGCTGGCAGCTATTCGGTACTTGTAGGTTCGATCCCCGGCCGCGGCGGTCGCATTTCGATGGAGGCGAAATGGTAGAGGCCCGTGTACTGTGCGATGTCAGTACACGTTAAAGAACACCAGATGGTCAAAATTTCCGGAGCCCTTCACTACGGCGTCTCCCATAATCATATCGTGGTTTTGGGACGTAAAACCCCAGATATTATTATTATTCGGTACTTGTAAATATTGTAAGTATACTCGCTTCTGTCTCTCTTGCGTATTCGTGATTCCCGGGACAATTTTGTTCTAGAAATGTTGGTATCTTTTCCATAATTCGCCGCCCACGAACTTCCTTCAAACCACCTCTGTCACACCCGAACACGTACCTTCAAGCCCTTGTGAAGCCACGTAAAAGGCTTCTCTTTATGTAGCGCCTTAGTTTTTACGCCTGACAGCCCTTACGGTTTCCCGATGTCCTACACAGCACTTCGGCGTAAGCAGAAATTCTGCTGACGCTTTCCTCCGTAGGTAACGTAACACTGTCCCGCTTGTTCACTGAACACCACTGATTGTTTTCTTTCCTTTTTTGCATTCACATTTTAGGTTGTGCCGACATCAGGGACTTGTGCGAAGACTTTGTCTACAGGAAGAACCACTGTTTGATGCATTCCGATTTACCTTGTAAACACTGAATATGTGGATGTGCAGGCTCTATACCGTAGAACGGCTGTGTATTCTCTAGATAATCAAAGCTAAGACGACACCGGAAGAGCATTTTAATTATAATTTGGTGTTATTGGACAGTTATATCTACCTCCACCAGTTATAGCACCTCCACCAAATATCGTATGAAGATTTATTAGAAAAGCAGTGACGACTTGGCAGTCAGAGTAGCGCTGGTCCGACAGGAACCCAGATCTCGCGCACAGCAACAGACGCCCGAGCTAATCTTCTTTCTCGTCTTCACTACACTACAACTTTTTTCTGTCCCCTTCCTTTTTGTCACTGGTTTAAACGAAAAAGCGCATACTCACAGAAAACACATTGCCGAGGATAGCGCTTTTTATCCTGCCTTTTTTATGTAAACAAATAACTTTAACAAGCATGCCCTCTAACAACGATGCGCACATACATGATGGTGATAACAATGTTGTTAGTGAATAATGGCATCATTGTTCAAGTGCACTGCTGGCTTGACATTGTCGTGAACATTATAGGCGTACTGTTAGAATGTAGCAATCGCACAGCAGCTGTGACAGTAAGTACAAGCGTGATTCCGGTGGTTTAGCCCTAATTCTAAGGAATAAAAGACAGCGAACGCCCCACATCGTCTCGCGAACTTCGTACGGGCATCTGCTTTTTTTTTTTTTTGCTTGTAAGAGAAGCGAGAGCGCACTTGGCAGAAACACAATAAAAAGTCATCTATGCACAGTATTGTTAACTCCGCGTATGTATTTGTGCAACAGCTGCTAACGTGACAACTAAAGTGTAGTATCCTTCGGTAGGCTCTACAATGTCTGATGACATTGTCGTTTTGTCAAAGGTGGGCCAATACAACAGGTAAGTCAACACTCAGTTAGGCGTAGAAAACTCCAGAGCTGGGGGGGGGGGGGGGTGTTTTTTCACAACGTCCGCTTTTGCCTGTGCTGACCTGAGTGTTAGAAAGAAGGCCAAGCTGTCAGTTTCTATCTTTCTCTTAACAACTTATTTTCACGCTTCAAACGAAAAAAAAAAGGATTCGCGAATACGCTTTCAGAAGTAAATGACTTTTGCGCGCCCTTTGACGTAAAGCAGGCATTGTTTAACTTAGACTGTAACACATAGGTACAAGTTCCAGAAGATGAAGTCGAAACAGCCGAACAGAAGCCCCCTCCTTGATCGGGGTATCGTACTTCTATGTTCTTGAAGTCTTGCCTTCGTTGGCGCTTAGCTTCGGCTTCTCTTGCGCAAACATCGCGGTTGGCTCGGCGACAACATCCCACGACATCTCTCGCTGACGTTCACGTCATGCGGCTTCTTCCTCGGGAACATCCTTGGCCATTATGAAAGTGAAAACTCCTACAAAACCAATGCCCTCCTTTACACTCCGTCGAGACACTCACTGAGCTACTTCTCGCAAAACGACTGGATTTCTCCGCCGAGCCTCACTCTTGCCTCTCTTGACGCGCCTCTCATTGGTTCACCCATCAAGCTTTACCCTCGCCATTCTCTGCAGGCAGCCCTCCCCTTCCTACGCTGCTTCACTGTCGATGCCACGTGATCAGCGCTACGCCATCAGATGGGGAAGCCTCGACTAAGAACAGGCTCGCTGTTCAAAATGAGCAGTTGCTTACGTATCGTGGGCTTACCAGGCGCGTTGACTACACAGCCGTGCATTAAGGTGGCGTAAATAAAATTAACGTTTTCATACAGATCGCCAACTGTAACAAACAGTATGTATATCCCTTATTTAGAACAAGGAAAATCTCATTAAGTCTCCGCTGCCTATTTTCACTGTTCCAGTGTTGAATAACACTTTGTAATAACGCTAGCGCATACCCGTATACCCAGGGCCGTAGTATGTGGATATGCGACACACGTGACTAGGGGAAAGGGTTTTGTAGCATACGGGACTGGCGTGTCGCGTAATTCATGACATGACATTCATGCTCGTCATACGTTCATACTATCCTATGCCAAAAAACTCACAAAGCACTGTCTTTTTCTGGTCATAGTCACAGAAACTGACAGCGGAACGTTAGTGCCTTCCTCCAGCGTCACCTGAAGGTACAGGACTGGTCAAAAGTTCCCAGGCCACTATCCCATGTATTCCTATGGCAGCGTGGCCTGGAAACTTTTGACCCCCCCTGTACTTACACCGGCGGATCCGCTTTGTGCTCAAACATTCAGACACTCATGTGCAAGTCTTCAAGACGGGAGTGCCGGGAGCCAACTGCGCGTTGTAGGTGGACATTGAGGACTTATTCTATTCTGCACCACATGACGAACTCTTTGTCACTGTCCGAGAGGCAATTGACTCGTATGGTGTAGTGTCCTTTTAGAATAGTTGCCTTGTTACGGCCGCCAGTTTTATGGAGCTATTGACACGCTACTTGGCCTCTTCCTTTGTTAGCTTTAATACCAAAACTTATATTACACCGGAAAGGGATTTGTATGGCTTCGTGTTTGGCGTCAATTCTGTGGGAGATTTATCTTGCCAATTACGACCGAATGCTTGAGCGAGAGTTGAACGGTTCACGTTGGAAATGTATGCAAATATGTCGACGACTTTATTGTTTTTATCTGGGTCCCCATCAATGTTAGCTATGCAGAAGTGGCTGACAGTGTCTTGAACTGTTTGAAACAGTGTTCGTCCTCATTATCACTCACGACGGCACTTCCCGACAATGACACGTTCCAGTTTTTAGATTCAGCCCTGTTTTTCAATTGTGATGGCCACATTTGCTGGGAGTATGAACCGTGGTCAAAGAAAGCCATTTTACGTTCGACTCATCTCATACTGAACTGGTGAAAAGGGGGGATTGCTTCCTTACGCCTCAATTCTGCTCTGTCCAAGTCATGTACTCATAAAATCACCCTCAAAACCTTGTAAAGGCAGCAAGAAAAAATTACTCTGACTACACTCGCTGAAAACCTTAGCGGGGTAAATAATTACTACCTTTTCTACGTTCAAAAACTCGGTTAGCATGAGATAAACTTTTACCTCAACTGGTACGTGGTTAAAAAAAAAGAGAAAAAAAACAGAAAAGGGAATGCGCTAGAGGCAGGCCCGTAGCCAGAAATTTTTTTTCGGGGGGGGGGGGGGGGGGTGGAGGGGGGGGCACCTGTTGAAAACCTTGAAAACCCCCTATTTTCAGTATTTTTTCTCGGTGAAACACCCCCCTCGATCCGAATTTCAGGGGGGGGGGGGCAGACCCCCCCCTGGCTACGGGCCTGGCTAGAGGACAAGCAGTTTACCCCTTTTCTGGTTATTTTTATTTAGTGTGTATGGTTTTGGCTCGCAAAACCTCAGAAACTGCATGACTGCAACTGCCTGCTTCACCCTGCATTTCACCACGACAGAGGCCTAACAAGTATGTTATCATGCCCTACATTTACACCTTTTCACACAACCTTATGAGGATAGGATGAAAGCACGGCGTAAACCTCGTCTTCGCTGCACCGTTAAAGCTTTCCCGTCGTCCGCCGCGGTGGTATAGCGGTTAGGGTGCTCGGCTGCTGACCCGAAGGTCGCGGGTTCAATCCCGGCCGCGGCAGTCGCATTTTGATGGAGGCGAAATGGTAGAGACCCGTGTACTGTGCGAT